>PNEQ01045245.1:19692-41348 GCA_003012365.1 Medauroidea extradentata
AAAAAAAAAAAAAAAAAAAAAAAAAAAAAAAAAAAAAAAAAAAAAAAAAAAAAAAAAAAAAAAAAAAAAAAAAAAAAAAAAAAAAAAAAAAAAAAAAAAAAAAAAAAAAAAAAAAAAAAAAAAAAAAAAAAAAAAAAAAAAAAAAAAAAAAAAAAAAAAAAAAAAAAAAAAAAAAAAAAAAAAAAAAAAAAAAAATCTTAGTGAGCAAACAATTCGGCAGAGTGATGTGTTTCTGGTGAAACATTAATTATGACGAATATTCAGGACTATTATTCCATCGCAACCAATGTCCTGGGAATGCTATGTTTGAGGTTATTCTGTTTTAAGTAAGAAAAAACCTTTAAATCTTAGCAAATGTCATAAGCAGAAACCTTTTTTCAATTGGGCACAAGCAAGAATTCCAACAATTTTAATTTTTGTCACTTTCGTAACTGGCCTTTGACTTATTTGACGCCTCTTGAGAGTCTCTGAGCCAAAAATGTAAATTTACTAATACGTACCTATATCACTTTAACAGGGAACAGCTAATGAGCATCTGCTGTCTGCTTCAGTTTACAAACAATTTCTTTGCAGGTTAGCTTATAGGTTAGCGAACCCGCCAATTTTTCGTTCTCTAGTCATAGGCTGTAATTTAGGTACTGTGCCTAGAGTAAGTTAAAAACTCGCAGGAACCTTTTGTGCAACGGTACATTGCAAAACAATGTAGCTGTCTGCGCCTTGTGTGATCTGAGGATGGCTATGAATATACAGATGAATCACAAATATTTAGTAAGCGACCCACCAGAGATATTATTTTCCCAGTCGCCTAGGGACACACTAGTATAAAAAAAAACTGAGTCAGATAAGGGCATGTTACATTTGAAGCCTAGCAAAACAGTCAACATTTACCGCGATAAATCAGTATCCTTATTATGCCCTGTAAAGATGGGCTGCAGTCATGACGGTACACGTTCAATCACTTTTGCAGTTAAACGTCAGCGTGAAAAAACATCTCCATGTTATGACAAAATAATTAAAATAAGAGATTTTTGTCGATGTCTTACAGCGCTGCAGGGACGGGATGGTACTCAGTTATCCCGGAACAGCGCAAGGATGAAGTGGTGGTGGAAACGGGAGATCCCCTGGATAACCCACAGACCAACGGCATCGTCTGGCACGAGTCCCACGTTCGAACATCCGGTTCAACCCAGCCAAGAAACGAACCTGGATCTCTAACCGCGGCCAAGTTACTCAGAAAATGTTAAATGCCTTCCTTGTTTGTTAACATTCTTTGAATAGGATTTCTCTACACAGAATACGAAAAAATAGTGAATAAAACATTATCTATGATCCTAAAAAATGTTGTTTTGTCTTTACGAAATATTATCCATTACACTGCAAAAGGCTTATTTTATCAAAAATTCAAATACTTATTTTAATAAATTGTCTTTTAAGCAAATAATTTTATAGAAACATGTAGCAAAATCCTGTCTGTTCATGTAATCACTTTGTTATTAATTCGATGGCTGGTTCTACTTCTCTAGCCAGAAAAATGCCTTCAAAAAACAATACATTTTTACAATTATTTAATGCGTTCATTCAAGTACGAAATGTTGAAATTGTTTTCTTAAATTTTATTTTATTAAGCGTGTTTTGTGTCGCTCTATTTGTGCCCACTCACAGTGATGTGCGTAGGGCAAGGTTAGGAAGATAGCTAAGCTCTTGTTTTCCTATCTTGAAGTAGTTCTTACTGTAATCAAGAATAGAAATGAAATTTTGAAAAACAATTACCACAATGAGTGAGTTGTGCTGTTAAGTTTTTTGGTTAGCTGTTAAAATTGCATGATAGGATATATTACTTTAAAACGACGGCCTTTCCTGTATCAAATTGCGACAAAACTTGCTTAAACCTGGTAGTGTTTTATGTTAAGGTCATTATGGGTGCATTTAAATACCGTGTAAATTAAGTAATTTTCGTCTTTAGGTTTTCAAAAATTCCTTTCTATGTTATTTTACATTTTATCTAAATATTATAAAAAATCTCTTTGTGTTCTAAATATTGTCACCATCGATTCCTCTCATTGACGTACAGTACATAATAATTTAAATTAAAAGCACCCATCTTCCAAAAAAAAATATGAAAAAATAACAGCATTCATACATTCAAGGGTATTTATTTTCAAGAGTTTCGTGTATCTGAATTAACGCAACTGTTCTATTGACTACATTCACAGCAAAGAGTGTACGATTTCACGTAAACCTGAAAATGGCTGGTCTTTTAGAGTATTCATGTACATAATCCTTTGAATAACTACATTTGGCTTTTGCTGACATATTGAACACTTCATTTCGACAAAAATATGTCTTTCTCGCGCGGAAAATTTGAGCCACTTGCGTTTTGAATAACCGTGCCTTTGATTACAGCATTGGAAAACGAAACATTGGTATTTTGTAAAAAGTATGTTTTAGACGACGAGATGAAACGAATTTTGGAGGACATCCCGAGCACGCATGAACTGATGATTGGAGAGGAGCTAAATGCTAAAGTGGAAAAAAAAAAACCATAAACAGAGTATTACGGTTGTACAGAGAATAAGTAGTGATAACAAAGGCGAACGATTAAAAAATATGTATCAACAGTATGAATTAAAAATAATGAATAGCTTTATTTTGCGCATAAGGAGATTCACAAATACACTTGGTACCAAAAAAAGACGTTAAAATCGATAATTCATTAATTAATAATGAGAAACAAACCGCACCTAGAGTACAGGATGTAAACGTTAACAGAGGATCAAACTGTGGAACGGACCACCATTTGGTGGTGGCTAAATTTTATATTGCTTTTGCAGGGGCTATGTTAAATAAAACTGATGATGACAAAGCTAAATGACATAGCATCCTCTTTAACCTTTATAGTTTGGAAAGTGAGAGTACCCGAATATTATATGATAGGCGATTATAGCAAAAACTACAATAAATAGAAAGACCAACGGAGGAGGAGTACGGACATAATAAAACATGTATCCAAGCTGCTTCAGAAGAAACACTGGGCAGAACAAAGCACATTGTTAAAAAGGAATATTAGTGGGACAGAGAGATTGAAGAAAGAATTCGACAAAAGATAACAATCTACCACGAAGTGCTACGTACAAATAGGGGACAATGAAACGGGAGAAGAATATAAAAGAACAAAAACAGACAACTGGAATAAGGTGTGGTAATAAGTAAAACAACGCCTGGAAGAGGAAATGTGAACTTATTGAAGGTCATACAGGAGGGGCAAAGAGCATGTAAGCATGGGAAGCTATAAGATCAATAAGAACAACAGATAAGGGCATAATATTAAAAATCATATTAACCACACGTTGGGTGGATTGTTTCAAAGAGCTATTGGCTGAAACATGACCAATGTTTGTGGGGCCAGAGAATTCCAAGGTCTAGAAGTAAATATTCCCTTAACAATAGAACAAGTGAGGGAAGCAGTAAAAAAAAAAAGTAAGAAAATCCCCTGGCCCAGGAGGGATATATGCTGAGTTAGTGAGAGAAGGTCCACCAAAATTAATGGAAATTATAAGGAAGCTATTTGAAAGATGTTTGAATGGTGATCAAATTCCTTAAGAATGGAAGCAATGCTTAATCTCTCCTATTCATAAAAAATAGTTCCAAGCATGATCCAACAAATTACAGAGATATTGCAGTATACCAAATAAATGAGAAACTGCTGGAACGGGCAGGTTTTAGTGCTAGAAGGTCAACGGTGGAAGATAATTTTATTTTAAAAATAATATAAGAAAAAAAAAGAGTTCAAAGAACAGACAGATGTACTAATAGGATAGCGTGTGATAATGTGCTAATCATTAGGCTATGGAAGGAAACGAACATGGAAAATAATCTAGTCTTAATTCGGGATATTCAGGAATATTATAGGAATAACTGCAAAAATCAAATTAGGAAAAATAATTAATACCTAATTTCCAATAACAAAAATGTTGAGACAAGGTTACTGCTTACCTCCTACGATTTTCAAAATATACTTGGACAGAACCCTAGTAAAACGTGTGAAAAATGCAAGAACATGGGACTAAGGGTAGGAGATGACATGCTGCTCACTTTGTTTTTTACAGATGCAGCAGCAGAAGATTAAGACAACCTCGACTATATGATCAGAAAACTTCAAGAATAATACGATGCTGCAGGCCTCAAAATAAACTTAGCCAAATATGAGTATCTGATAGTAGGGAATGGTATAGTTAAAGATTTGATACTGGACAGAGGAAGAATAAAATGAGTAAAGTGTGGTAAATATATGGGGATTTTTTTTTTCATAGTATAGACAATATTACAAATTATGTACAAGATAAGATTAATAAAGGTAGAAAGGTAATCATTACACTAAATTCACTTGCCTGGAAAAAAAATATCATATACATAAAGCGCGTACATAACAGTCTTGTACAAAGTTTTATCCTTCATGGTTAGGAAGTGTGGGCTGTTACTAAGGTTAAAAAGACAAAACTTTCGGCAACAAAAATGTATTTCTTAGAAGAAGTTGTTTAATATTAAAATTGGATAGGATTAGAAATGAATAAATTCGAGAGGTCATGCACATGGACAATAAAATCCATGTAGAGACATAAAAACGAGTGCTGAATTGGTCTGGTCATGTCAAAAGGATGGATGAGGACAGATGGCCCAGGAAAGTGTGAGAATTGTTTCCAACGGAGCATAGGGAGAGGAAAAGGCCACAAAGAAATTGGAGGGACGACATAAAAGAAGCAATGAAAACAAGGAATCTACTATATAACGATGTGTTTTACAGGTCAAAGTAGAAATTGGAGATGGAGAAACGGCGATTTCCGAAGAAAAAAAAAACGTTTGTACGTCGACTTCAATACGACGTAGAGAAATAGGCTGGTAGCTGACCCATTTCTAACCCTCGTAGTATACGAGGGTAATAGCAGACGAGGAGGCAGTTCGTGAGACGTCGACGCTGGGGGTATCCACTACGTGGAGGTCGTGTTCGAGTCTTGGACGAGCGGCAGTTCCCAGGAGGAGGACCCACGACGTGGAGACGAGGGTTAGGTCCTGGCTGTGCAGCAGTAACCAGCGGGACATCGTATGCCGGGAATGCAGGTACGATGACGATAGAGTTCGTGGTGCTAAATGAAATAGGCACATAAGTTTCAGTGCAATAACGGCGGGATCGCGTCATGCAGTTCGCGTACCTTTAGCGGATTTGAATTTGATACTGATAAAGTTATTAAGGTGTTGATTGTGTACGCATAGTGCAGCCGCAAACTGCTTCTCAATTAAACGTGTTTAACTGTGTAAACTGTAAAACTTATTTAACACCTATGCTCACAACACACAAAGGATTCCAAAATAATTGAGTAAAATCGAAATCTCCATGTCTTGTGGTTATAAAGACCAGAGCTAATGTGCGCCATATCTGTTGTCACGAGTGCCACCCGACAGGGAGGCGTAGAATGGACCGGGCCTAGCCAACGGGGAAGAGGTTGGCCCTTTCATAAGAAAAATTAAATTTTAAACATTCAATTTGATAGCAGCATAAATAATTAACACTGCTTGTCTCTCGACCAATTTCGTCAACTATACGCTGAGAAATCGTCGTAGGTAAATTCACCCGTTTAACACGTATGTAGCGGATGGTAAGAAATCAGCCATGAGGTTTCTAACCCGATGATGCGATGCAAGTCTAAGCTGATGATGTGGAATTTAGAGTTCGGGCAGCTCGTTAAAGCGGGCAGCCAGTGGTCTGCTAATCAGCATTTCAGAATGTTTGACGAAAATATTTAATCAGGGCGTGGTAGATAAATAAACGCAGAAAACATCAATTGAATTATTCGCTTTTTTCGAGGCCAATATGGATAAAATACTCAATGACAATCCTAGATATTGGTATTTGCAAACATTATGAGTAAATATTTATCCAAAAATACTAATTCTTTACGCGTGATCTCTTGCGCTGCAGTTAAATGCACGAGGTTCCGGCGTCAGAGATTGTGTCTCTTAATTTCGTAACACTGAAAACAGTTGTGTTTAAAACGTTGGCTAAATTTATTGTCTAGGATTGCTATCGTTCAATGTTCGCAAATTGGCTTCAAGAAGCCTACAGTTATAGATAAATGCTTTTAGCGTTGAATTGTGTACCACGCCCTCTTAACAGCGAGATATTTAGAGCTGGTTGCGGAGATACAATATGTGTATAAAGAAGCAACGGAATTCAAGGGACAGGAGAAACGGAAGAACCCCGAGACAACCCGCCGTCTGCAAGCGATAATCAGGAGCTACCGTGAAAGGAATCGATGAAGGGTAGCCGAACACTAAAAAATAAAAATATATAAAAAATGCCTCTTCTTTATTACTAATAGCAGTTTAATGCCCATACGTCGGCCCCCAGATTTTTGCACGTAGAAATTGTTTGGGTCACGCCACTGGTCGGTGGGTTTCCTCGAGGACCTCCCGTTTCGCCCGCACCTTCATTCCGGTGCTGCTTCATACATCATGTCACCCCTCACCAGTGCTAAAGTACTAGATGTTAAGTGCTGACCGTAATCTCTTCACTCATCACTCATACACAGTATGGAGAACTTGTCATGCTACTGCTTATGGAAAGAACATCTGTTGAGCATTGTTACTGAATAACATCAGTACATGTTGTTTTGTTTCCTAAAAATGTAAAGGAATACTACCTTCCGTGTTTTGAGAAAAAATTTTACCACGCCTACTTTCTTAACACTCCTATACACCGGTGTGATTAATTTAGAAATAATAATTTGCAGTTTACTGATATAACCGGCGATCGAAATTACCCAATTGTTCTATATTTGGCCATGCAGCAAACGAAGAGCTTTAATTGTTAACCAAGGCTGCGTAACGAGGCTTCACTAGTGTCGCGCACATCACTTGTCTCGGAACTGCATCGAACTTCACCGAACAACAGTTTTTACGGTTTTGTCTGCATTCGTAACAACGCAGTGCCCTTTATACTGAGGCAAAGTTCTAAAAATTTAAGGAATTAATAGAAGGACCAATTTATAATAAATGAAATCTGGGAGAGCTGAACTTCACGACAGACCATTCCGGAAATATTAAAATGAATTTAAAAATTAAACAATTAATTGTTGATGATAAAAATACCAAAGATAAAGATAAGTCAGACGTTATTACGTTTTGAAGGTTAGGCGCCAGATGTGTATCGTCACCTTAACTGTAAAACCTCGCAACTCCATTTCGCATGCCTTCAGAAACGAGTAAAAAATACATATTAATTTTCTCTCACCCTGAGAAAAATACATAATTTTGTATTGTATTTATACATTGTTATGAATGACAGTCTTATATTAATTTTATTAACGATATTTCATTCGACACACCTATTGTTAGAATGGCTTAAAATAGCTCAACTGTTCAATCTTGAAAAAGTGGAGTTACAAGGTTTCAAAATTAAGGTAACGGTTTTTGTATTAGGAACGTGAAAACACCTGATTTTGCTATTAAATTTCGCTGAAAAGGAACTTCAGGTATTAATTGAAGAACTGGCGTGGGTATACACATTGACATACATCACCCCTGTACGTAGAATAGCTTTGGAAGATGGCGATTCTCTGCTCGACGTTCGACCAAAATCTCTCTCCTCTTGGTATATTTTCAGGTGAATTGCTACACTATGCTTGTACTGTGCCCGCCTTTAATTTCTGATCTACCCTCACGTTGCCACGGTGTACTGTTTCACGTCCTTCCCCACGGATCGTCTTCCACCCTTCTACCTCTCTCTTTCCCACCAAAACCTCCCTTCCCGCGCCCTGGGGCCAGCACTTGCCGCTTGTTTGCGTTGTTGAAAGAGTGTTAATTATGTAGCCGCCATTACCGCCAGACGGAATTGGCCTCGTTAGGCCGGGGCACCGCACAGGACTAATGACTAAACGACGCACACACGAGAGACCCTTGTCGTGTGCGCGTGTGAGTGTGTGTTCGGAAGCGCTGGGGGGTGGTTTGCGGCGGGACAATCGAGCCTTGATTGGAGGGTGGGTCGACGCGGATGGCGGCCAGCGTGGTGCGCGTTGTCCTACTCCAGGGCGTATCAGAAACTCATTATCGCCCCCTTCCGAACCGTGTTTACGTTCGTTAGACGCGCCCCGGCGCAACTTTTCGCGCCGCTGCTGAAGAAACAATTGCACGTCACTCACCCGACCTGGCGTGGGAGTTGCTGGGTTCTCTCTGACGTCAGCCTCCGGGATGCTCTGACATGAAGAACTATTCATGTAAAATAATGCTCAGTTTACCGTTCAAGTGTAACGGAATGTTTCCTTAGCATGGCAGGAATTCACGTGGACTGCGCACTTTGTGCTAAGTTTTTTGAAATTTGCAAGCTTTAGGTGATCTCTGGAGGCTTGGTTTGCATAATTATAATATGGCCATTACAGGTTTTAGCTCGTGTGTTATCTTTTCTCCTATCAGCCACCAAATGATGCGTGGTAATTGTTGATGTATGTTTTTTTTCTGTTCAAGATAAACCATTTTTTAACTCAATTTCATGTTTAAAGCTAACAATTTCAGGTTATAATAAAGGAAAAATAAAAAACTGTTACTGTAATATTTGAATTTGAATTTATTATTATTTACAATGTTAGGTTGAAACAAGATAGCATAATTTGTACAGTAAAATTAAGCCTTGTCATATTAAAATGCATTATATAAGAACACAATTTCCAACTTAAAAATATTTTGTAGATTATATCAAATGCCTACGTAAAATTTGTGCAGCATTCTTGACAGCTGCATAATGGACTGCAGTGAATCCTGGATCGATAGCACTTGCAGTTGTCTTTGCATGACACCAAGCAGCCACAATTAAGTAGCGAAGAACAGCCATGGCAGGCATCGGGCAGATCCGTCCAGTAAGGTGCCATGTTTAGGTTCTGGTATTCCATTCCCAACCCCAATCACTAGGATAAGGGATTTTTGGTACTTCGTACATCGACGTCTTCCAAATAAATGTAGCAGTGAGTAGTACCCGCTTTGTATGCTGAAACAAAACATGATGTGATAGCGGTACTGATTCCAGAGACTTCAATTCTTGGGTAAACATCAATTTCCTTGCTTCATTGACTGATAGTGCATCACAGTTTTTGCTGTACAGCAAAAGTGTACAGTGTTCAAGTTGGTGCATGTGCTGAGACTCTAGCATGAAGCTGATAGGATTATTGTCACACTAGTGAAGGTGTCAGTTACTTCGTAATTAGAAACCCATGCACTCCAGGCTGTCTTCTGACCTATTCCACATATCGCATACATTTAATCAAATCCCGTGAAAGCACGGAAAAACTGTAAGGCTTCACAGTGTTGTGCTCCTAACTGATTTTCCCGAGCCAAATCCGATCCATATATCTGACATATTCATCTTGTTGAAGTAATATATTGTCTGAACCTCCATGTCTGTGTCCATTGTCCTTAGATGCCTTGCTGTGGCCCTGCTCAGCAGTGTGTTGTAAGTGGAGCATCATTATAGTGTCATTTTCATAATGCAGACACGAAGACAAGGTTTATATGTTAGTAGGTTTGTTGTTAAGCACCTGGTCAGTCTTTGTGGTGAACAGATGATAGTTAGCACAACGTTTCATTTAAACCAATTGCTCGCTGAGCAGTTGAAACAGCTCATCTTCGTTGTGAGAGTTCGTTCAGAATTTTTGTCATTCAGATCCTTTATGTATAGGTGTCTTTGGCGACAATCTAGTCCGGTGCCCTGCAGTGTCACCTCGCTTGACTCTTCTTTGTGCTTTGAGACTGTCATCATGATATCTGTCACAGATTGCATCTACTCTCGTGATGATGCATGTCATCTGACTTTCTATTTATGGCAGCAGGTATATTTGCATGTATTCTCCGAAGATAGTTGAATGTTGTGGTTTAATAATATGGATGACTGCTGCCATGTTCAGCATTATAACAGAGCTCTCCTTGGCTTAATGAATGTGTCCAAGATCAGGCATACCAGGCAAGCAATTGAGAACTTATTTAGTTCCTGATATCAATTTTCCCTGATGTGATAATAATGGAGGCTCGCATTAGTTCTCATGTTTGAAGTAGGCATCTATGTAAGCATGTGGACATGCTGGTAGGCATAGAAACAACTTAGTAATGAGAGCAATGTTTGCCTTGGCAGTTCCAAACTTATATGACACCTTCTTGAGATTAACAGGTGGTAGGTTGCTAAACGTGTAGCGGTTAATCCTAGGAATTACATCCAATATGTATTGGTTTTGTAGCATTTATAATTATGTTTCTCACAAAGTCCGCAAACGTATTTTCTTCAAGTGTCTTGATATTCTTGAAGCATTTGGTAATTTTAGGATCCATAACCTCATCAGTATCAAATGTCACGAGATTAATAACTGTCTCTTTGAATGGATTGTCAATTGTTCCCTTCTATAGAACTTGAAGAAGGGCTTTGAGGTTCTGCAAATACACTTTCTGTACAGCAGCAGAAGATTCTGAATGCTTTACAAGTATCGGTTCCTCAGAGTACAATGAACCATTTTCTAAATCGTTTATTACCTTTTACACCTCTGGTGTGGAAAGTTCAATAATACCCTTATCTTCTTTCTGACCATTACGACTATTGTCTCTACTATCTTCCTTTAGAAATTTAATACTGTGTTCGTGTTACTGATTCAGGGCCACGAGAGAAAACTTCTTCTCACTATGTTGAACGACATACATCCTGTTCATGAAAGCCTCATGCAGATTTGGATGGATGTATTTTATATGTGCCATGCCATTAAATAAACTGGCATCCAGCTTGCATAGTTTGTGCGGCCAAAAGCGAAGAACCGTAGGCAGAGTTATTTGCAGGAATGCAGAGTCATAGGCCAATCACCCATTCTTGTACTCAAACGAAACGAAAATTTAGCAGGAGAAAGCCTCTAAAGATTATCCAGTAAAGCATGGTTGGCACTCGAACAATGAGTGACTTCTCCCACGCCTTCATTGATAAGCAAGGTTCAGATATTTGCCGACAGTTTCTTTGTATACATCAGTTTCAAGGATGTGTAACCATGCAAAAGTAAGGTGGTAAGCATACCCAGTACGTTTCGTGTTTGTCACCTAAGAGACAATTTGAAATGCCAGATGTAAATTTTTTTTGCTTGAATAAACATTCGGTCCCACCCCGATTCAGGTAACAGTTTTCTTACACATTCTCGGGAAGCCATTTCTATGTGAGAAGTCACATTACTGACGCTATCTTCGATTCTCCGACTTCTGCTGGATATACCCGCTGACACTTATACTGCAGAGCATAGAAGGGACAGCCTGCCACTATCAGTGATATCTAGCCAGGATTTACAAACTTTGTGGATTTCATAGCTCTACACATTGAATGTTTATGCCTGGCCATGGATGAGGACTTTTAATTCAACACAAGAAACTTTCCAACAGTAGCCCTGGTCTTATAGCTTGGACATCGTGCTGGTGAGAGAAGAAACCAGAGACGGTCACTGGATTTTGTTGTAATTTCCCACTATTATCTGTTATCACCATATGAATATGCTTTAACCACTCAATTTCACCCATCAATATTTGCCAGTTGCTGAAATTACCTATAAGTGCGATAAATGCATTGCCAGTCACTTGAATGATTATTTCACCTAGATATTCGTCAACATAAGGTATATTCGCAGTCTTCAGGAAGCCGGACATTGCTAGATTCAGGAAGACTAGGCTCACAGGTGGAAATTCTTCTCCCGTGTTGTCACTGGGGAGGTGACTGGTCAGTGATAAGGCAGTGACGTGAAGTTCAAAACGAACCAACTCATCATTGTTGTCCACTGCACTTGTTACAAAAACTTTCCGCTTGATGTTTGTTGGCACCACAACTCCATCCTCTAGCCATCGCTTGGAAACAGCTTGGACAAACTTCTTCTTAACTTCAAATACACAATCATAAGAAACAGAAATGTCCAAATGGCAACGGAAAAATTATGTCGTTAGTTACACTGCTATCAGTAAGGGGGTTTCGAACTTTGTCGCGGTCGGTACCGAGGATTCACGGATGTAACTTAACGTCTTACGTGACACTGTTCTTGGTTTGTCTTACATGACCGTATAAAAATGTTGCAGTTACGTTCGTGAATCCTCGATACCGACCTCGGCAAAGTTCGTAGCCCCCTAACCGACATCAGCGCAACATTTTTTTCTCTTGCCAAACTCCTCTATAAATATTCGTTTAATTTCCTAACATGTAGCAGAATTAACCTTATCTATCCCCACGTGTTTTAGACCGTCCATAAGTGTCGCCACATCGTCCTGCATCAGGGGGAAATAAACGTGGTCACTTCCATAGACGACATCGTCTTAGATGCTGTGCACGGCCTAAGAGGAAGAGGTGTTGACATGGCGTATGCTCTCCAGCAAGAAAAAGTGACTTCCTTTTTGTCGCCGAGCGCTAGCAGTCATTTAGTGGAATATTTGCCTTGTTTACATTTGGCGGTGTTACAATTTTCGCAATTATTTATACAAAATTATGTTAATAAGGTAATATGACATTTATACATGTATCGTATCCATAAATGCACTGGCGTGAGAGTGGAACTGATTATATATGTCGCCTGAAAAAAAATGTAATATGTACTATTGTTTTAGCAAACACGTTCCAGCAAAATCTATTATTTCCTGCCCTACAAAATTTTAGAATCGTTGCAATGTGTGTCTACACGTAAAATATTAAAAAACTGAATTTTGGGAAATGTGTCCCAAATACAAAATTGCATAACTTATACATTATGTGGATTTTATATATTTTTATTCTATAAGACAGGTAATTCTGATAACGACTACACATTTTAAGATGCCAAATCTTCTAAGCCGAATACAAAACAAGACAAATCTTGCACTAAAAGACTACTAGCAATTGGCAATGGAGTACGTCCATGAATCCAGTCATGCACTCCCATTGCACAATTATTTCAAAGATCAGGGCTACTAGCGCTGCGACAAAAAAGGAGTCACATTTTATTCCTAAGTGTCAAGGACTTACCTTAATAGACCGTGGTGCAGAATAAATTATACTGTTAGGGGAGCTCTTTCATTGCTGTTATTGTATCAGACCTCGGGGGGACACACAAGTGTAAACAAAAATCTACGTGGATTTAAAACCTACATTCATGTAACTACCTGTGTTGCTTGAGCAACTGCAATTATTTTGAAGCTGAATCAAATATTCAAAAGTGTTTTTTAACTTGCTGACTCGAGGTTCAAGATCACAGAATATTTAATACTATCAGGAGTAAAACAGTTGTGGTATTTAATGGTTGTTGTGCCAGCTCTCGGAGAGTACAGTCATGTAAATAAACCAAAAAGAATTTAATGCATTGGTTGATACAACTTCTTCTAGAAATACAGGAGGATTGATAGGTTTTTTTCTCTCTATACATTTATAAATGGTAATGTCGCATTTCGTACTTGTCGACTTCCTCTCAGATGAAGAAACGAGGCCTCTTAAATGTCAATGTAGCCAAGTTTTAGATAAGAAATATTTTTTTTGCAATAATTAACTTATTTCTTCAAATTAGTAACTTTTAAAAATAAAAGTAGTCTAAATATGTAGCTCAACACTTTGTTGGTTAATGATTATACGGTTGCTGGCAATAAAATCCGAATCTTTCATTGGTTTTTCAGCAACACATCTACATTCACTCCAATAGTGCATGGAAAAAAATACGACGCAGTTTATAATAGTAACTAATTTCAAAGTTTATGTCAAGTTATAAATGAGCAGAAAAGACAAAACAGTCAGGAACATTAATAAGTGCTATCTTCTTCGTGATACATAGTGCCTATAAGTCAGTGGCTTAAGCTACTAAGACGAAGTTTATTCCTCGAGACGATATGAAAGGAACAGACGCAGATCGTCGACTAGATTGTACGAAACAAGTCAACATCCAACGTGAGAAGGTGCCAGTGTTAATTCACGCGTGATAATTATGGCGGATGGCGGTAGTTTTTTGTTGCAAGGGACCGCATACATCCATCTCGAGACATTTACATTGATGACGAATGTTTGTGTCGCCATCCCGGACGAATGGTACAGGACGTCATCAATCCTAATTACGTCATTAGGCGAAGGCTGATAAGCCACGGCCACTTGTAGGAAAGAGCTTATACTAAGCGCACGTTTCCTGCCCATGTGTCAAGTTGTACACAGCTTCGCTTTGTAACAGCAGCTACCACAAAAGTCAGACGAATGTTCCTAGAATATACTAGCAGTGTTAGTCGTGAAAATTAATTGTGTTCTACAGGCTAATTTGTCCTCTTTCAGCATCGAAATTACTTAAAGAGTGTATTGTACATTATTCAGCTCTAAAAGCGTAAGTTCAGAATTGTAGGTTTCTCGAAGTAAATTTGCAAAAAAAAAAAAAAAAAAAAAAAAAAAAAAAAAAAAAAAAAAAAAAAAAAAAAAAAAAAAAAAAAAAAAACAACAATCCTAGACAATAGTTTCTGCTAACTGTCTGAGCAAAAATTTTTGTCGATTAACATTACATATGAATAACAGTCTCTGACGCCCAAATCTCGTACATTTAATTGCGGAGCAAGAGATCACGCTTAACACGTGCTTTATTCTAGATAAATGTTCATAAAGTTGACAAATATAATAATTTAGGATTGCTGTTCTGTAGTTTTTCTATATTTACGTTCAAAAACGTGTGGATTTCAGTTGAAGAATTCAGCGCTTATGTATCTACCGCGCACTTTTAAGAAGGCTTACTACATAATTCTGCACGAAAATCATTCGTTTAAAGTGGTTGGTTTTTCGAAGCCCATTTGCGAAAATCAGAAAACAGCATCCCTTGACGACAGTTTTTGTCAACTTTGTAAGCAAAAAGTCTTCTCGAGTACAATATTTCTTAAGGACAACCTCTGACGCCGACGTGAATTTAATTGCAACGCAACAGATTACGCCCAACAAATATATCTTTTTGGGTTATTGTTGCTCATAAAGTCGGGAAATATTATTATATAATGACACAGTTTTATATTTTTTCCATAATAACTTTCAAAATCGTTTAAATTCCAATTCGTCTTTGTAGCGTATTATTTGTGTGCCAAAAACACTTAACATATAACTTCCATGATATTTTTCTTGTGGATAGAAACCATTAAAATTTTACTAAAATTTGGTTGATTTTCGCTTTCTATTTGCCTGAAGTTAACGTACTAATTTAGTATTTACGATATCATTTACATAGTGTTATCTGTTAGAATTAAACTAGAGAAAACATTCTGCGAAAATTTCACGTATTTTGCTTGCAAAAATATGTATTAAGTTATTGGGACATGCTGATGTAAATAATTAGAAGGTATAATTGGTTAACACAGGTTCACACATTTTTTTTTGTTTCATTGTGGGAATACGAAAAAAGATATTTTCTGTTAATTTGGCATGCATTCCCTACTCCGTCTACGTATTGTAACAATATTATATTTTAAGTCGTTTTACGCATAATTTAAATTGGTTGGGTGGCTGTAGTCAGAGGTAGGCACATTATACTGAAAAGAGTTAAGTGGTTAAGTTAAGGGTGAGGGTTAAGGTTAAATGAAATATGTTAATATAATTACGGTTGATTTACTCGACATAGTTTATATTACAGAAAAATATACGAAGTAATATTACGTAATTTATGTAGGAGGGGAGCGGCTGTTTAGATAATTACGTTTACGTTCTACTCTGTGATGAGTGAACCTTTGGACACCTTAGACCTCAACGTAACATGATGTTGGAGGCTGATGATGTATGTGCTCGGCTATCGACGTACGGCGGCACGTCGTGGGTCTCGACCCAGGACCATCCTGGCGAGGTGGTGACGGCTGGAAGGCTTGAAGGAGACAGACCCCGATTCCCCTGATACATTGCCTTATATTACCACACTTCAGTGCCGGTGGGGAGAATCGCTGAAGTCCTTGTCTTGTGCAACTACCGACCTAACTGCACTGCCGTCGTCGCTAGCCCGTCCTCCAGGCGAGGCTCTCGGTAATATTAATAGTATATAAAATTTCCTTATTTATGATCATTCTTTTGTCATTAATTTCGTTTGTATCTTATTTTATAGTTGACTAAGTATGTACATGAACACTTGTGTCCTTTACTCAAATGTATGTCAAATATAATTTAAAAGTTTATACATTTATATTCTTAATACTGAAGGGTTAAGGCTGATTTCTTGAAACGTTGAAATAAATGTGACATACCGACGGAACACTAGCCTAATTTAATTATTATAATGTTAACTTATTTAATATTAAATGGTACCTATATTTATGTACTTCCAATCATGACGTCATGAGAAAAGTTCCGCGAGCGAAGTGCATTATGTCACTGACTTTAAACGGTACGAATCAAGTTGTGGCTGTGCGCAAAGTCGCAAACCGGATGCACAGGCGAACGTAGTGGTGAAACTTTTCGATGCGAAGTTTTCGTTGGCGTGACGAGGGCATATATTCGTAGTGTTATTATCTCGATCTGGCGTTGCAGCTTTTATGCCACACGCCTTCAGCTCAGATTTCTTTTTTAAGTGTCAACCACCTTATTAGAAACTTCATAATAGTTTCGTCTCTCTCTGATAAAGTAAAATATTTCCATTGCACGCATTGTTTATACATTCGTTACATCGTTGTGAACATTTTTACTTTCAAAGATATGTATTTTCTAAATTAAATGGTGGTTACAGATCATTATCGTTATCATTATCATCATGGATTGTTAGTTAGGTTCACTTTTGTAGGCATGCGAACTTCATACTTCATTCGGCTAAGTTTTGAAACCCAATCTTATGATTCTATATACCCGATATAAAACCATTAAAATGAATTTGTAGGTACTTATTACAACTCAGGAATTTTAATTAAACTGACTTAAACTCAAACCTGTAACTAAAACGTAGCAACGTGCGAGAGCTACGAATTCCTTGATTTTTTCACTCATTTAAAATAAACAACAATGAAATCTTCGTTGTTGACTAACAAATATGCCTTAACAACGGGTGAATTTCCTGAGCTAGCATTTACGTAACCGGGTTAGCTAAATTGCATCAGTTTTTTTAAGTCAGCGAAAAATGCATACATACACAAAAGTGCCTGGTGGGCGACGGCTAACCAAAACAAGCATTGTGATCGCCAATAAATACGTGTTTTTAATGTTTTCGTCACGTTTGAAAATATGGCATTTTTAAAGATGAATAATTTGAAAATTACAAATTTCACGTAACTATTGTTTTACGTAGCTACAATTTCGTGCCGAAATAATTCGGAAGAATCATGTAAATATTAACAACTTCTATCAATTTTCCATATTTTGTGATTGCAAACGGGAATCTGCCCTTGTATCTTCTACAGGCATACTTAATTTGTTACCTTCAGCTATGCTACTGCATTTGTTTTGTAATCCTGTAAGTAGCTGTGGCTCCGTCAACAATTTATCTATTGTGATTAACAAACTTGTTCTGATTTTTTTTGTAAGAACGAGGTAGTTCCTACATACCATGTATGTTGCCGTTGCCAAATAACAATAATATATTCTATTATAATAAGCATGTGTGGTTGTACTTTTAAATAGCTGCTGTTTTTGTACAGCAGACTACTCTGTTCCTGCTACAGAAATAATTACTATATTAAATACACAATTTACTAATAGTTATGTAGTTTATATGGCACTATTACTAAAGTATTATAGCAGCTACCATAAAAACTTATTAGTGAATTATTCTGCAAAATCTTCTCTGCTGAATTATTCAGTGAATGTAAATCCGTTTCCGTAACCATCATTTAATTGGCATTTGAAAATTCAGACATGCCAGCTGAGACATGAAAAATATTGATTTATTTTATAGCAACTAACGTTCCTGGCAGACTAGCGTCCATCCGGTATTTGTATATTTGGATTTGTTACGTTTTGGTTAAGACTGCCCATGAAATGTAGCATACATAATAACAGGTTTTCTAAACAATGTTGCTGTTAAAAATTAAACGTAATGCATAGGTCAAAATAATACGATTTAACTGATAGTTAAAATTTTATAGTTGCAGAAAATAATCACACTTATAATCGTAAGGAAGATTTCCTGGTCGGTGAAATACAGTAATTTTTAAGCATGTAAGAATATTTGCTTTGAATTGAATTTTTTCTTTAGTGATTTTCTCCCGAAATTCTGAAATTATATTACATTGATGAACAATGTTCATATTTTGTTCTTGCAGGATAGGTTAAAACCTTTTTAAATAAAAATCTTTGCCGCAGTATTCATGCATATTTCTACTATTTTATGTCTTCATAGTCCCTGTTTGTTAATTATCTTAACATAAGATTAATGCGATCAGACTACAAAAATATTAATAAATTATCTGACATGCCCCATTAATCTTTTTACGCAAATAGAGAAGCATATTTGTTAGCACGTAAATAAACTATAAAAATAATATATTAAGAGTTGTTGTAACCTTACACATTATAATGCTAGCATGTAGTATTTCAAAACTAGTTTACGTTGCGCGAATTTTCACAGAGAACGAGTAGACTTTCTTAACACCTTTATCCTTAAAGCAAACACTCGGAGTTACTTCACTGTCGAGTGTCTTTAAATCAGGTTTTTTTTTAATTACAATAAAATCAACTAAAATCCAGAAAAATTATTTTACAAGTTTATTAGCCTACTTCCTTAGTTACGAGAATAATGGAAGGAAGTAGACTAAGCAATCTAGTAGTGGGCATATATATGTCATAAATTGTTAGTAACATTTAAAGGAACTGTAAAGCAATGCGAGACGTTTGCCTACGACATTCCATAATGCAAAACGCGCCACAGAACTGCAGATACGCAGATGAGCGAGGATAAAAGCAAATCGCCACCAAACAATTCGAATGGAAAAGAAAAGGACTGCCTTAATAAAAGAAAAGAGAAAAAAAGTCACAACATGTAATAAAAATTAAAGGCAATTAAAAAAATTATAATTAATGAAGGTAAGAGATTAAACAAAGTCAAGATACATTTTGGAATTTACCTAATAAGAAAGTGTGCTGTCAGAAAATAAACGTTTGCTGCTAAATCTTGTGGATTTAAGATTCAGACTACATTTCAAATGTGGCCAGTCTTATGTGATTATTCCGTACGGCCTTTAGCTTCATCTTTGTACTTATGAAATTACATTTGACGAAAAAATGTCTCAGTAAGAAGTACGTTCAAGTGGGACGAAAATTATTTTCATTTAACACAATCAAAAAATTCAAATTTTTAAAAATTACAGCATAGATTGGGTAATATCATCGCCATATTTTTGTTTAACACAAGAATATGTGGTAATAGTTTTATTGAAATATATCTAATGCCGAAATAGAAAAATGGTTACAAATTAAGCTGTTTGATTTACTCAAGCCATAACTGTCATTGTCTAAGATGTAAACATTACAAATATGTATGGCCGCGTTACTTTAATTAAATCTTCGCAACGTCTTGAATTTATAATGACGATAGCAACAAGTGTACTACATAGATACGTTTATATATTTTTTTTCGTTCGATTGTTAAGACCAACATAAAATTAACAAATACAGTTGCTTACTGGCAAACTTTCAGCCGAGTTCAAAAGTTATTCATGTCCGTAGAGAAACTTTGAAGAACGCGTATACAAACACGGAGAACACGGCGCAGGGGGTTTTTCGCTTTAGAGTGCAGCCACGTTGAAAAACACGCAGTCGTCGGTAAACGTCACGTGTGTGTTATCGCTCGTTGATGTAGTGTAGCCGGCTCCTCACCAGTGCCGCGAGGGGGATGATGGAGGGGTTGAAATGGGGTGGTTGGGCCGGTCATGAAATATAAATGAGGGCTTCTCTCTGGCCGGCCCCCGCTCGTGACGGATCGATCCGCCATCTTCAGGAGGCACCATTAAGAGTCGTTATCGCCCCGCGGGCGTGACAGTTTATGAATACACAAGGCAGAGTTGTTGGGTAATTACCGCCAGGGGCGCCTCAGTCGCTCAGGTCGGCGCTGGCCAAACACGCAACCCTACCCCTTCAGCAACCACCCCACCTTCACCAACCCCCAACCTGCCTCGTGCCACCTCGCGCAACATGGAACATCACTCACCTTATCACGTCACTAGGGGGGTAGGGATACAACGAATTGTTTCACGTCTGCTGCTAATTGTTTTCAAAATTTTCCAAACTTCCACGGAAATGTCTTGAAGTGTGTATGTAATACACACTTGTTAGTACATATTTTATTGTCATATCTAAAGGTAGAAATACCAGCGTTCTTATAATGTGTATTAAGCAATCATGTATGTCTGCAAATCCAATTTGCACTCTTAAATTGGCTGCTATGCCTTCATTCATCAGTGATGTCGTGTTATCTAGCTAGTCACATACGGTTGGACATTGGGTTTAGTATATCATAGGTTCCTGTCTTCAAAATACGCATTCACTTTTAGGTTAAAAAAAAAATATGTATAAACACACTTGTGACAACACAATTTTTAAATTTACTACAAATTCTCTATTACAAGGGTACTTGAAGTTCGGGTATCAGAATTAAAACTGGAAAAATTCTACCGCGATAAATATACCATTGTAAGTCACAATATTATAGAATTTATCTTGTGTATAGACTACGGTATTCACGTTTTGGGTGTTTTACTTCAGTAAATAAAAAAAAAATGAATTGAGTAGTTAATTTTTAGACCTCCGATTTTAGATTTTAAAACAAATTTGATTAGTCTGTGTAACAAATCGTATTACTTATACCATAAATTTTAATCAAATAGATGTCTTAGAAAATCCAGCTAGATATGTCACATTGCTGGCATTTTTGACATCCGTCAATATAAACATAAAAAAAAAGGTTTTTCAAAGACTACAAAAAACACACACACAAAAAACGTTTCATTAAACGAAAACCATCTGCGGCGTGAACTCTTTCGAAACTGATGTAACTGATCCAGTTTTTAAAAACAAGTTTGAGGCAAAGCTTTTCTGTTTATCCAGACTGTGAGCTTAACAAAATGTCCGTATATCTGGCAAGAAGGTTCAGTTTGGTGCAGTCGTCCTCCTTTGACCATATAATACTAAAAACATCACCATCAGTATTTCTTTGTTACCTTGTATGAGCTAACCTAGCCTCTGGTGACTAGCATATTGCCAGAAGAGCTGAGGCCTCACTTGCCAGTAGATGATGTGAGTTTATACATTAAGGACGTTGGTGCCTGGGAAACAGATATATTGTTGAACTGCGTCTTTTAGAGTGCCAACTCTGGTTACCTGCATAAAGTTAAGTGTTTTAACTTCAAAATTGCCGTTTACAACTGCATTTATGAGGCGTTTGTGAGGACTTATAAGTAGGGCCACGATTTTGTTGCGAAAAGATTTCTGCCTCACTTTGTTTCAGTGACTCACGTGCACATCGGCAGTTCTGTTTCAAGGTTATTGGCAGCGTGTCTTTGTTCAGACACGTTTCTCATTTGACTGCACCAATCAGAATAAGATTATTGTGAGTCTGTACGTCTATAATTTGCCAAGGCAAGTGAGGGTAAAATCATCCAACCACAGACGATGTAGCAGGGCTGCAGGTGTGCACATGACGCATCGAAACCAAATGTTGCAAAAATCTTTT
>PNEQ01045246.1:0-29432 GCA_003012365.1 Medauroidea extradentata
TTGTAACGGGTTTTAAATGCTACAGGCCATAGACAGTAACGCGTAGTTTTGATATGATTTTTTTCATTTCATTATGTTAACTGGTTTTCAAGTTTTGTATGAAGTAAAAATACGCAAATTTTGACTTTGAAGTGCCATTACGGGAAAACTAGATGAGCTAATTTTTTTTCCGTTAGAGGTATATGTACTCTCAAGTAATATTTACAAAACTAACACTATTTCATACAAATATAAAATTATGTTTTTTCCCCACTTGAACAACCTTAAGGAGACCGCAGGAGGAAGAATGCGTCTGAAGACTGCCAGGGCCAAGTTCCGTGGACATGCACACTAGGAAGGCGAGGCTCACACTCGCATTCGGCCCAAGATGACGCAGTGCCATCTCGAGAAATGGTTTATAACCCCCCCCCCCCTTTTTTTTTTCAGCTCTGGAGTAGCGTTACGGCGCTCGTTCGTGACTCGTGCGGGAGTTCGACGCAGGGTTGAGGAACTTCCCGCGTCCAAAAAAGAACCCTACGGACTCACAGGGGAGTAGAGGGAGGGTGAGGCTCACCATTTTTAAGTGGTAGTTTGCTTAGCCCGGTCCTGCGGCCCTCCTACTCGTCTGTCCGGGCCGGGGCTTCAGCTAGCCTACCATTATCCTGTCCGCGCGGCCAGTTTGCTTTTATTTAAGTTCCCAGCCCGCCCCAGGCTTATCGGCAGGGACTTCACAACTTGCCACGGCGCGGGACAGTCGCGGCGCCATGCAAACTGGGGCACGCAGCCACTACAGTCGGAGCTGGTGACACTGCCCCCTTCCGTCCTCAACTTCTGCGACCTGTATTTCCACCAGCATCACGACGTAGTAAAATTCACACATGTTTGTACTGGTATTGATCTGACTACTGTATCTCGACGCCTTTGAAAATACTTTTCCCAAGCCGATAAAATATTCAGCTTGTGAAGCCGCACAGGTAGGTAGTTGGGCTGTTAGTGTCTCGTCGACAGCGAGGTTGTTACAGACGGGACCAATGGTCCGGAAAGACAGGAAATCATATCGTAATTCGCTTCGAGTGATTTTGGAAAACCATGCATAAACCGAAATCAGGATGGCCGGAGTCGGGAATCGAACCTGAGTCGTCCTCGATACGAGTCTAACGTGTTACAGTTGACCCGCCTCGCTCGGCGTGAAGCTGCAGGAACTTGCAAAAATGTCGCCGCATACTGACGTGATTGGTGTTAGATTCCAGGTGGGATCGCCCCCTGATTTTCGTTAAGTGGCGGAGATGTTTGTGAAATGTGGGTTTTCTCAAGACACTCCTGTTTCCACTGCCTTGTACATTCCACTATTGCTCCGTTCTCACTCCACAACAACTTCATGAGCGCTCAAACCATCACTCTTTAGCTCTCTTCACTCCAATATTTCACTTTATGTATTAGAAATGGAACATTTTATTTTACTGCAAAAATTAAGACAGCAATAATTAATTTCACTGGACCTAGAGGTATGGTCGATACTATTAAATGATAAACTAACACATATTTTGTACACATACTAGTTTGTAAATTACAATATGCACGAAGTGATTAACTTTGCCCTGTAATTTTACAGCAAGGTTACTGTAGTACAATGTAAAGGATGAGAAAATATTAGCCAGGCCTGCCTGATAATATTTTTCAACATTGTTAACGTTACATAAAAACTTAGCTTTTAATACACCTAATCAAACTATTAAATAGCTAACAAAAAAAGAAAACATTTCAAAACAGGATTTTTTTCTCACTTTATCACTCACGAACAGCGAGAATTTGGCAACAAGAACTAAAAACCTGTCCTGAAATTAACATACTTGACTTTTCCAAATAAAGTTTTTGTACTTCTTTTTACCACATCAACTAAATAAAAACTTCACAAAGTTTCTTCTCGCATAAAATATAACGCAAATTAAGTTGCAAGTACGAAATATTCAGAAAAGAAAATATTTGAGATAATACATTTCTGGTAAAATTGTTATAAACGACAAATCCTGGATAAGTAGTGGTAAACAACTTAACTGGTTTTACATTGTCCATCACAGAACCAGGTTTAGTCTTCATGCCAACTAGATGTTATGTAAATTCGCACGTATAATTTGGTGGACTATTCATGCAGTGAACCTTCTACAGTAAATATGATGAAAATTCCTTGCATGCAACAGATGCACATAAATACCGAACTACTAGCAATAAACCACGCCAAAGTTGTACAGAACACATAAAAACATACTTAACATTTAATTTTAAATGTAACTGATGCATATTTTAAGTTATAATCGCGCGGTTAGTGTCAGTATTGAATACGTGACGCTTTTATTGAGTAAGCCACCAAACATCTGCATAATAATTACATTTCAATTATATAACAGGTGTACGGTAGTACTGCCGAGATTTTTGTCAAGTTATATTTACTGTATCAATTCAAGATGATGTTCAGAATATGTTATAATATTTATAATGTTTTTAAATATACCATCTTTGACCACATACTGTTTATGAGCAAAAACTTATGAATTACTACTGATACTTTTTCCCACACTGGAAGTAATGCTTTACAATCGCGTACGAGAAGTTACAATAACACGCGGTAATTTTATCGCAAGTTAGGTTTAAAATATATCAACTCACAAGTGTGCGATAAAACTATTTATTTTTTTCGGTGTAGAAAACGTTCAAAACTAAGAACTGGAACGAAATTTTTGATACTCATTGGCGAAACAAGGGTACAGACTTCCGCTGAAAACCTGTTTTCCATATGAAGTTAAGGTTACTATCTGCAAACATGGTGGTCAGAGAGAATATTTGGGACGGTCCCAAAATAAATGTACGACGTAGGGAAATATTAACTACCTGATTACTGATTTCTTACTTCTCCAGTGATATTATAAGAAGTTTATGTGATCATTACCTAGTTCGGAATAGTCAACTGTAGTTATGTTACGTAATGCAACATTTTTATTGACAATACGCGAAGCCTCAATGATAGAATGCCAGCAAACGACCTTGTACGCTATCCGCAACACCAAAGAAATAAGATCGTAGAGTTTATTTTCGAGATAAGCCATACAGCAGGAATATAACTGCAAAGAAGAAAGCACACAACACGATTATAACCGAAAAGTATATTTTAAGTTTTATGAGCAATACGTCATTAACTCTAGAGTATTTTTAATAATGTTCTCAGTAGTCCAAATAGTCTATATTAGGCTTGCTTGGCGAAAGAGCATAATTTGAAATTTATGTTATTCACTATCAAGTATGTCATTATAAGGAGACTTCTAAAAGGAAACATCCAAATTTTAAAACTGCTCTCCTGGCAAATAATTACTTCGGTAATGCAACTGTAGTCTACTGCAGTTGTACACGTGGGAGTTGTATTTTGTTTACGTTTTGGTTAACTGTCTATAACTGCACTCAAAGAAAATTTTCTAGAATTAAAATTAGTTAATTATTTATCAACATAAACATTGGAAGAGGGGCCGTGAATTGCTGAGATCATCCTCAGCATAGATTTAAGTGCGAAGTGATGTATCATAAATAAAGTATACCAACTCTCGCCTTTCCCAGTACGTCTGAAACATTAAACCCACTTACCTATTAAACGAAATACATTGGCACATTACAAACTTTTAAGTCAGTGCACGAACTCTTAAAATAAAAAAATAAAAAAATAAAACTTACACCTTAGCATTGTGTTTAATACTGCACAAAATTGTGATTTTACCCAACAAATGTAAAGGAAAGTGTTTCCTATACTTTCAGTCCTACAATTCGGTACAGGGTAACTTGCTTAAAAGATTTTGGTCAGCGCTTGACGAGGTTTTCAGTGCTAGTAGGAGTGATACAAAAACGGTATGGAGCAGCACCGGAATGTAGGAGCGGGGAAAACGGCAGGTCCTCGAGAAAACCCGTCGGCCGACAGCATCGTACAAACTTGCTTCTCAATAGC
This sequence comes from Medauroidea extradentata, assembly GCA_003012365.1. NCBI lineage: Eukaryota > Metazoa > Arthropoda > Insecta > Phasmatodea > Phasmatidae > Medauroidea > Medauroidea extradentata. Next base: position 3,965 of record PNEQ01045246.1, read on the forward strand.
ATAATGAGAATTAATGGTTTGCAGGACTTGCGTGCTTTTTAAAATATAAATGACGGATGCACGTGAGAAGTAGAATTAATGTGTTCGTCGAGTTGTAGAAACTCCGTCTGGTATGCATGTTTACGTTGTTTTGTTTGACTTTTTAGAATACTGTGCAGTTCATGATTTTCATATACTGATTCAGTCATTTAAGAAAGAGCTCAATGACATGACGATAAATCTTGCAAAAGATAAAAATCATTTTATTTTAAAACCAATTACGCATCTGTTTTAAGTTACAGATTTATTGCATTATAAAAAAGGAATGAAATCTACCGATGGCTAAAATTAGCAGAAGGATAAAATATATACAGCTGCAAAAATAAATTAATCACAGAAATAAGACTATTTTGAAAGGAAAAATAACACGTGATTTCAAGGTTGAAAATCTGTGGCAAAACCAATAAATCAATGCAGAGACTACTAAAGTATAGCTTAGCCAATGACAGTGCAGCTGCCTCGTAATTGGTAGCGTCGCTTGTAATAGGCTTACACGTAGTGAATATTAACTAATGGGTTATTATTTTATATGATAGTATTTGATCAACATTTAAATAAAACATGTTCTGCAATAATAAGTAGGGATGTATCCTATATAAGATTTAATTTTTTCCAGATGTTACAGTCAGTCCGCTGGAGTTCACTGTCTGTACATGTGCGTGAAGACGGAAACACAAATCAGTTTACACAACGTCGCATCTGTCATAAGGTTCTTCTGTCAATTTTCTCTTTATTGTGTCCCCGTATATTTGCATGTGGGAATCGTACCGGACGATGTCGCTGATCGGCGGGTTTTCTCAGGGATCTCCCGTTTCCCCCGCCTTTTCATTCCGGTACCCAACTCATGCCACCCCTCACCAGCGCTGAAGACCTCGATGTTAAGCCCTGACAAAAATCTCTCGCTCACCTAGGTGTTAATTGATGACCAAAACCTTTTCAATTCAATGAAAATTATAATCTCGCTACATGACTCTACACAGCAGAGCCTAAAATATCTAACTTTCCAAGAAATTAATACAAATTTTACTATGTCAATTTTCATTCGACAAAATACAGCGACAAAAATATTGGATAATGGAGCACATTCATAAAAATCGGTTCAGTTACAAATGTTACTGTAAATTCAACTACACTTATTTTACTAACGAAGATTCGTTAAAGACGTTTGAAACGTAAAAATTCATTATTTTATATTTATGCCAAACACTGTCCAATTTTTACACATCAGATAAAATGTCATTTCCCCAAATAAAAAAATAGGTCCCATAGTTCTAGCATAATCACTTATCAATGTCGCGAAATGGCTACTGCGGCGTAGTCAAAAATATATAATTGACATGCAAAAACAAGACGATTCACACTGATACTAAATTATATGGGCTACTTCAAGACACTTTTGTAAATACAAAGGGGTAAATGTTTGTATTTATAAAAAATTGATGCAAATACGTAAATTTTTGTATAACTTTGACTTTTGGCTACTACTGAAATTTTCAAAATTAACTTCTGCCAAACAAGCTATAAAATGCATTGATAAACTGGCTTTCAGTTCCTATAATTTTGAATTCATTAGTTTACTGCTTTCAGTGATTGGCACAAATACAAACAAATAAAATAAATTTTACAAAATTTTACGGGTCCAACGCCCGTAAGATGATATAAAGCTTGCGAACCGATTCACGGAAGTATTTTTGGCAAAAAACTTGCATCACATCCACACATTTTGTTTCAAATTAAATTAGATGAAAACTGTATGTACTCCGATAATCACCTGGGCCGTGGAGAAGAAAAGAGAATTCACAGTTAAGGCTGAGGTTTAACCAATGCCAGAAGGCCAAGTAAGACACTACAACTCGCAAAGAGATGAAGTGCATGTCCAGCTGTGCCTAATTAAGTGTGGGACTCGCCTTCGAACCGCGGTCCTCAAGTCTCATGTGACCTTCTCAGAGGAAGATAATAGCGGCGGACACACGCAGGAAGTGAACCGGTCCTCCACGGCCTCTTGCGGGGCTCGCAGAGGAAGACCAGTGCGGAATGCAGGGCGCGCGCCGCCAACCAAACCTCCCGGAAACCTATCCGTTACTAACACGGCAACACGCTCTTCTTACAGCGTCCCTAGGGGGTACATCTATACTTCTGGCGGTCGCAATATATCGTTGTGTTTCAAACTGGTATCCTATCCGGAAATCATTTCCCCTTTTTTCCAGGGCATTATAAGAACGGGACCATGTCTCAGTATCGTCTCGTCCGGTGGGCCAGAAGTAGTGCCAGACGCATGGACGCTGCGACAGGATAACGAAAAAGATTCTTCTTTACTTCACACCACACGGAGAGATGACTATCGAAACTGACCTCGTTGTCTTATGAAAATTTGCAAATTTAAACTGAGCAATCGAAACAAGTAAAGGCAGTTCGGAATAAAGTGAGCACTCGAAAAAGCCCTGCTAAAGATCTATTTCCAGCCAATTCGTATCTTTCCGCATGTAGCAGCTAACGACGGGAAAAGTCTATAAATCCTGGGACTCGTCACTTTACGTTTTCGCGTGTAAGATAAATTGTTCAGTCGATAGGTACATATACAGTTTGATAAAAAAGAAGTTTATTAATTATATAAAATACAACTACATCGCTGTCGGTTGATTTTGTTTCAGTATTGTTGTATTTAAATACGAATAAACACGGAACTATGTTGTGTTATTTCGTTGCCAACCATACAAGCAGTAAGGTGACTATAGGTAATGTTGAATTATATGTAGTAATAGCTAGTGATATTTTTCAAAGGTTAAATAATTTGTGTTCACTTTATTCCGAACGGCCTATATGTAGATACTTATTAATTGTTTAACACTAAACGTTATCGCGATTCTCTGTCTTCATGACCATGGATAGATCAGTTAAAAATACAGGGAAACTTGAAGTATGTGCAGTCCGAAATTTTACAGTTGTTGAAATATTTGGAATTAAATCAAGGGCCACACAATAGGAACTAAAATATCTCTAATCGAGCACAATCAATCAACAATAAATTTTATGTGAGTGATCTTTAATGGTGAGAATATATTTTGGTTACTCTTGTTTAATATAGGCTAAAGTTACACGTGAATTATATAACCTATATAATATTCTGATATACAAGCTATACAAGACTGTACTTTTACTAGGTGCTTACCCTTCTGTAAATATTGTAGTGTCACATTTTCATTTGATACATCCTATAAGCAAACCCCTTCTGTTTGTCTTTATTTCGGGAAGTAAATGTAAGCGAAATAACTTTTTTATATATTTTTTTCTTTTAACAAACAATGATCAGAAATAATACTGATAGTATAAGACAAAAGGCAGGTACACTGCACGCCATCATTGTCTGGCAATTACGCGACTACGAAGCATTTGATACACATCTCAACTTTACCCTGTAAACCCCTCCCTCAAACGATCTGAACATCCCCGGCTTATGTGAGCATACCTATACAGCAACAGTTCCAAAATAACCTTCAGGCATAACTCGTCATTTAAGAGCACAAAGACTGTATAAATGAATCCAACAAACATTCCCCCGCAGGTCCGTTATCTTAATTTGTGTTTGTTCCGTTTCAAGGCTGTCTGCCTCCAGCCTGACCTTCACCCACTTCGGGCGAGCTGGGATTCTAAAAAAAAAAACTGAGACTTTATGCACCAATGTATATTTAGAACCTTGATTTTACACGAGCAAAAAGTTAGTGGAACTGAGGACGACATTGTCTTAGACTGGCGATATCTGCTCCGGTGTATTAGCGTACTGAGACGCTATTATCGAACTTACGACCAAATTTAATTGATTTCGTTAACGACGTATGCCACGCAAACAACTTCTTACTTTTTTTCTCGATTCTAACTAGCGTTAGCTATTTTAATTATTTTTTAGTGTTGCCACGAGCTGCGGTGCTCAACGGGTCAAGAACTCTCGCTACCCACCTAGGTCATCCGGGTTTAATTCCCCGCGGGTTTTTTCGCACGTGGGAAACGTGGCTGGCGGGTACTCTCGGGGAGCTCCCGTTTCCCCCGCCTCTCTCATTCCGTCGCTGCTCCAGAATCCTCTCACCTCGTCCATTCCACGGGCCGACGGACGACGGGCATGTCTCGCTAGTCGAGCCCAACCTTCATCAAGGCCCTCTCTCGTACACAATGTGGCCATGCCCGAAGGCGGGAACACGTGTTGGATTTCATTAGTAATTACTAAACCAATTGTTTATATACCGGTTCTTCATGGTTTGCTAACATAGTCTGGGATATCTTATAGCTAAGTTTACTTTTCCTCCTCTGCTTCTGTATTTTAAAGTCTGAACTACATACGTACAGTAAGAAAAAAACTGTATTAATGTAAATATTATTTTAGTAATTTTAAATATAAGTTTGTCACCATGTAGTTAAGTGTAGGAGAAGGCAACTACGCCTTTTAACTTCACCACAATAAAGTATTAACATTTCTTTATTATTATTAAAAGAGTTGCAGGAAGGGGAAAGGGTGATTGGGAGCGTATCTGACGTTCTACTGTAGCCGACCAAACATAACCAAGTCGAAACTAACTAGACTTTGGGCTAAGGACAGCACGCGCGCACGATATGAGTGCCTCACTTGCTTCGCCTATCTAAGGTGGTAAATTAGACAATCATAGTAGACCGCTCTAGAAATACAATGCAGATTAGGGGACTGCAATTGGCGCAGTGACTAGAGCACTCGCATCCTACCAAGGCGACCCGAGTTCGATTCCTGGTGGGGTAAGTCCCAGGATTTTCGCGTGTGAAAATCGAGCCGAACTATGCCACTAATCGGCGGGTTTTCTCGAGGATCTCCCGTTTCCTCCGCCACTTCATTCTGGCGCTGCTCCAAACATCATGTCAAATGCAGAGAAATGTAAAGTGTGATAGGACACAAATATTCATATTCTCGCAGCTGTCGCCAAGGCCTCAAAGCCACCTTGGTCTAGATAAAAGAATGAAAAATGCAGAGCAATGCATCTCAAAAAGCTCTCTCGGCCGTCCGCCCTTGCCCGCGTTTGACCAACCGCATAAACCATAGCGATGACATAGAAAAGCACGGAGCATATGACAAGAGTTATTAATAACTCAAGAAACTTGTTTTCGTCGAGGACGTCTGAAGTTGGCAAAAAACTCTACAAAGAATCCAACATCAGAACACGAAAATGAATACATTTTTATGCATTGATTAACTTCATGAAATAATTTCTGTAACAACATGCAACTTCTAACAAGACTCAATAAAATCAACTATTTATTAATTAAATTCTTTGTAACAAGATACCTAATTTCAGTGCGTTATTATTTCGTAGAACATGTAGATTTCTATGCAGAAAGTTGTCACTTTGGATGCCCCCAACTTCGGTAATCTTCTGTTAGAATTCGTTTGTTCTATTCAAGTGACGCGGGCCTGGCCTGTTGAGAAGCAAGCGCACGCAAGCAAAAACAACTCAACTAAATCACATCTCGCATGCCGACACGCGACGCCGTTCGGAAATCGCTGCAGTATTCCATCATAAAATTATTATACTTGAAATACGTGCCGGAATGATAACGATCCTTTAATTTCTTCATTCATGTGACACAGAAAAACTATAAGCATTAAACAAAGCTTACGAGCATTATTCGCTTTAGTTACTATTGTTCAAGAAATAAACGATTTTATGACTGTCCAGCAAACTGGAACGAATGATGCAACTCGAAATGAACAATAAAAAGGCAGGAAATGAATGCGAAACTACTTCATTCAAATTTACAGCATAACAGTTGAGAAATAAACACCAACCCTTATTGACCTAATTGATATGATTATTGGAATGTTCCCTTAAATCATGTTCGGCACATAAAATTTATTATTATAGTGTACTATACCTTTAAATTAACAATCACAGCATAAAATATCTACGTCGAAACATACTATCGGCAACAGAAGAAATAGGAAACTATGTCTTACATGTATACGATATAGTAATGTTACAAGTTGGGGTCTAGGTACGTTTGGGGATAGAGGTCTTTGATAAAAGAAAGAAAAATAAAGCTAACCTAATTTATTTACAACTATCTGTACAAAAAAAAACCTATGTCCATAATGATAAATCACAATTAAAAAGATGTCAAACAAAACAAATAACTACTATTTACATACAGGTTATAAAATCTAAATAATAAATCTATATAAGTTCTCTGTACATGTGAAGTATTTCTAATCACTCACAATGGTGGACACAATGAACGAGCGCCGATGAACCTCTTGTGGCCCAGAAACACCTTCTTCACACTACTTGCCGCAATCCAACTCGCCAGACACCCTCGAACACTTGTCGCTACCTAATACTTCTCGCCACTCGTCACTATCACTTTAACTCACACCTGGCACCTGTCAGTCCAAAACTCTCTCGCCTCTGCCGCAGCTCTTTTTTATATCCTTACTCAAAAGTCTCGAATTCTCTCGTCAAGTCTTTCATCACAAACATACTGGAAGGATGTCGCATCAGGGTCAAGCTCCACCCCGCAAGATAGAGCACGAATAGGAATACTCTAGACCACGATATCATCTTCTGTTACCGATATTGGGGTGCAGGTGGCCGTCCCCGCACATGGGAGGCACAATGTACACAGAGCCTCTTTGCTCTTGCCGCTGCTATATCAGTTTACACTGCTCTCCGATTATCGCGGCGTGCAGGTGGTTGCTGTGGCGTCACTCAAGGTAATACGAGCTGTACAGAGCACACTGAGGTCTTTTAGCTCTGCCGTCACTGTATCTCACTATACCGCTCAGCCAGATAGTCGCGACTCGCAACAGTAACAATCACACATAAGAACAGCGGCAGTTACCATTTAGAGACTCCTCACTAGGGACATCCAGTCACCCATTCTATTTTTCAAGCAAAACTGCTAAACGTATTCCCAATAAACTTACATAGAAAGTACCAACCAGATAGGTAGACAAGAAATAGTAATGTATTCATCTCACTTAAAATCATATTTTCACAAATAAGATTAAAACGACAGCAAAAACACTGCGTGCCAATTTTGAGTTTTGTGTATACAGGCCGTATTATTTTTTTACGCACGTGCCAGTTTCGCCCGTACGGCTTACCTCTTATATTGATTTTCAGTGGATAAAAAATTAGTTCAGAAAACTTCCCTTAACGCTACAACATAACGCAAATTTGGCTGTCGCCAGACCAGTACGAAATTACATAGTACAACTGTGGGCAACAGTGTCCACCGATGTAGGCCTAATTTGCCCCGCATGCATTCGAAGATTATTATTTATTGAGGTTTGTTAGCAAAAAATAATAATGCAATCAAATGTTGCAGCTTATTATTTAAAATAATATACCCTGTCCAAATGTTAACTGTGCTGATTGCCTTACAAACTACTTTATGCAGCTTTTCCAGGCGTAATTACCAGCGCAACCACGCAGTGCACACAGAAATCGGTACAATGCTTATTTCGCGTGTAAGAGGCGGGCTCTTCTCTGCAAGCGAAATTACAGGACGACAATGCTTCCGCGCGAGCAGGCAGGCCGGTCAAGGCTGGCGGGGGAAACCGCAGCCAATGGGATTGGGCGTCCCGGCGAATGCGAATCAAAGCCGTTATCCTCGGCGGCGCGATAATAATACTAATCTGGCGCCACTGGGTGGCTATTTGCCGGCGGCGCGTCGTTTCCGAGCTGCCGCCCGGGCGAGGGGAGGGGGTAGGCAAATAAACAACGTTCACGTCCCCCCAGCAATTAGAAGCAGTCGACGTTCAAGCAACGTCAAGACGGTCAACGAGATTCCCAACAAGGCAGGGGCACCGCTCTAACAGTTTCCACTCATTCCCGTCCAGCATTGGTCGCCAAATTTGGATTGGATGGGCATACGGCGAGTCAAATACTATACAAATACCGGACAGCTGTATGCTAATAGCACAGATAAACATGCGAAAAACAACCTGGAGGCATGAAGGTGGAACTGTCGAATAAATTAATATTACTACTTTTTTGTTTATATAAATTTGATCTTGAATATACATGACGTCCAGAAACGGCCGTATAATAAGCACGCCATGCGAATCGTGGGCTAAATTAGAGAACAAAATGTTATTGATCAAGTGTTGTATGACGACATTTTTTGTGCACAGTGTTGCAACACTGCGCTACCCAGATAACTTACTAGTACTGTTCTATCATATTATAGGCGCAGGTTAAAACCCGGATCAAATCAAACATTACTATATGTGTACTCAACATAACATACACTAAATAATACCTGAACGTGGAGAGCGACAGGGGGCTTTCTCGGCGCTGTGTTGCCACATTGTTCACGAAAAATATCATCGTACAACATTTCGCCACTGACATATTTTTATTATCTCCTGCCACCACACACAGGGGTGCTGAAGAACATATGCAAGTGTTGGGGGGGGGGGTACAATGCGTCACGGACCTGAACGTTCTTTTTAGGGGAGGGAAATCAATCATAACATAATTGTACTGGCACTGGTGCCGTAACATGAAGCGGGGGGTCCGCCCTCCCCCCCGGGAAAATTTCAGTTGTATGTGCAAAATGGTGGTATTTAAGAAGTTTTAAGCTTAAATATACAATCTATAGTGGGCAGAAATCTTAGTATTTTTGTATTCAGCATATTTGTCTAAAATTCCTTTACTTCAGTTTATTTAGTAATAATTTTGTGAGTATGTCAATCACGGGAACTTACAACAAAACAAGAAAAATAAATGCTCGTGCAACCGATCACTCCCAATATTCTACATGCACTAAAATCGCGGGCTACGCAATAATGTTTCAAACACTTGAATTTGCACGCAAAATTTGTTCAATTAGTTCAATCAGTTAAATTTTATATTTTTGGATTTCCTGAAATTTATTATTAATATATCTAAATACATATAATTAGATTAAGCTATTTCATTTAAATTGATCATCAACAACAAAAATTAAGTTTTACTGGTGAGCACGAAGACGTTCGAGATAGAAATCAAACGTTAAAATAAAATATTACTACTGTACACGACTGACTGACAATATAATTTACAAATTTAAATAAGCCATCGTTGGTAATTATACCTGGCTACCAAACCTAAGCCACTGTTCGATTAGTAAGGGGAAGAAAAGACGTGAAAGGTGTTTTCGATTATTCCTCCATATCTAGCAAACTATTCATGATATATGGATGGTTTTTGCTTCGAAATGATGGTTACGTAAATACCCAAAACGTAGTTTTAGGATTTTTCGAAATTCGACTCCCATGAGAAGGAAAGGAAGAAGTCGTGGTTTATATTAATCGTTTACGTAGCTGGAACCGAATGGACTAAATTTGTGATTTTTACGTCACTTGGATACTTATACAAATGTCTAAAATGGGATTTCAAGAAGTTTCGAAATTCGGTACTTTAGGGGGTGGAAAGACGTGAAAAAATGTACCCCTGTATCCCCCACTCCCGCGCCACTGACCACACACAAACTGTGTCAGTTATGTATACTAGAATTTCAATCCTGATTGAACCTGGAGTGATCTGACAAATCCGCGGACAGAACAGCTGCCTAAATACTATTCGGACTGGACTGGAGTAGGAGTGAAGTCAACTGAAACCAATCCAGTCGCCGCCGTCAGTTACCATATTGAACAGTTTCTTTGGTTATGTGCAAGGTTGTAGTCGTCCTGGCCCAGCCAAATAAAACTGTTCGGTTGTTCTAAAAATAATGACACGTGCAGACATAATCATTAATAAATATTCTGACAAACAATGAAACAGAAATATATAAACTTGCATCTTTGTTTTTCGGCAGACATTTGTTCTGGAGCTCTCTGTTTAGCAAAAGTTGTTCCTACACAGTGATCAATCCGGTTCACTTCACGTTTTCATGCCAATCTTGAATGAAAATTTTACTCTAGATGCAGTTTAGTCTACGTTACCATTACGTTCGCTCCATGTTGTCTCCAGTCCTGAATTTTTCAGTAAACGCACCAAACAACCTGCCAGAATGTCGAGAGAAAGACTACCAACACTGAGACCACCTCGACGTAGCGAGAGAGCGCGACAAACAATCTAGATGATGGGATCGTGTAAACTATGCAAGCAATGGAAAGTGCTTGGATGGGTGGTTCTTGTATAGGCGTCGATGCCGACGTCTATAAAAGGAGTGAGTCTGCGGCAGCCGAATAGACTGCGAGACGTCGAGGAAGACGTTTACTCGTAAAAGTAAAATTTTAAATTGTGGTCGTCAACATAGATTTGGCGGAGCTGCGCTGCGAGTACAAATACTACGTTACGATAAACTAAAAATGGGTGGTACTAAATTATTGCAGCCACTGATTTATCGCCCATTCACCAAAACGCAAATATATACTCAAACACCTACTAACGCTCTCTTATTTCCAAGAGTCTATTTCTTATGACTCAGTGTATAACTAGGGACCCCTATTTTTCGCGAATAGAACTTTGCCTCACTTTGTTTCAATGCCTTATCTGCAGTTCTACTTCGAGGTTTCTAATAGGATATTTTCACTCTCACGAGCCTTGCGATTCTAACGGCAAATCACAGACGTGTGTTGTTGCAGGAACGTTACTGTAATTAGCTCAGTCAAATGAGATACGGCTCTTCACATAGGCACACTGCCAATAACCATGAAGCAAAGCTGCAAATGTGTACGTAAGGCACTGAAACAAACTGGGGCAAAATTCTTTCCGCGAAAAACAGGGGTCCCTATGTATAAGATTTTGTGTGTTTGTTTGTGTGTGTGTGTGTGTATATATATATATATATATATATATATATATATATATATATATACATACATACACACACACACACACTTCCTTCTTACTCAACTTGACGTGAGACATTGAATAATTTCATTAGAGGGCCGGCCTCCGTAGAGTAATCGGTTTGGTGCCGGTCAACGGTGTGAGAGGTCCTGGGTTCGAATCCCGGCTCGTGTATGAATTTGTTGCCCCTTCACCTCACCTCACCTCACCTCACCTCACCTCACCCTCATCGGCTCTAGAGACCTCGTTGATAAAGGGGCGCCACAAGCCATTGTATGCTAGTTCTGTTACGGAACCTGAAATCGTTCGAAGTAACTGACTATTCTACTAAGGACGTTTCTGCAGGTTTAAACTACTGCAGGCAGTCTATCAATATGAAACCACATAGTCAATGTGCTTTAACGTTGCCAGAATTTTAATAATGATGACTGAAATACAATTTATTTCTCAAGCTTCATACATATGTGTTGACAGCCGCCTGGTAAAGGATATGTGTATATGTGTGTGAGAGAGAGAAAGAGAGAGGCGAAAGTATACGAGACACTACGAGCGACGTCGGCCCGCACTGGTATTGCGATATCGTCTCTACGCCCAAAGTAGTAAACGCGCAGGTAATGTTCCCGCTGTTAAACGTCTTTACTGTGGGGCCATATCACTTTATTGAACCCCTCACTGTAACAAAGTTCAATGTGACTCTATACACCAATTTCGAACGAATCCAGTACACACATCTTGAGAAACAACAGTCTGGAAAAAAAGACAGATTTTAGCTAGGGCTTAAAGATAATGCTTCCAATAGGCGTGGTGGCTTAAAAGTAATTTTCAAAAGTAGACTGAAATGTGTTTTCTTTTCGTAGATAAGCATTGTAGTCGCATGTTTATTTGTGTCTGAAAAAAAAAAAAAAAAAACTTAACTCTGAACATGCTGCACGCAGTTCCAGGACCAGCCATACAGCTGCCTTATTTCAAGTTCAACAGAGGTTCGCGCAACACGTGACACTGCCGCACGCTGGCCGCTCAAAGCAACTACACATACAGTATTTGCGAGTGTAGGAGGACGTTAAGCCGGATTCACAACCACACTTTACGTATGTACGTGATGTTTGGATTCACAACACAATAGAATATGGATATGCACTACATTTGTTTTTGTTAGGTCAAAATGTCGACTTTAAGGCCTCGCTCTTTAGTTTTGCAGTGACTTAAAAAATATTTTTTAACGCGAATTAATACATATATCAAAAATTAATTATTACAGTTTTAACACTAATATCACTGATTTATCTGAATTTTTCTGTTGCAATACACCAAACGAATTTTCAGATTTTTGGACCCTGAAATTTTACATATTTTGTTGTGAAAATAAGCCAAAATAAGCAAAATAAATGTTTGCTAGCAAACGGTACAATATTTTTAAAAACCCTCTCGCAAAATTGTGTATCGTATGACTGTATACAGTCTCAAATTTTTTCAAAGCATTTGGTTCAAAAATATTAGAGTTACTTGCAATTGTTTGAAATAAATGAAAGACCATGGCCTTAAGTTATGACATATTAATAGTTGTGGAACAAATCGTATAAAATTATTTACGACAAAATGAGGACGTATTTGAAAAAAAAATATTTTCATAGTAAAAGTTAGTCTTACGTTCTTACGGCTACCATAAATCTGGATTCACAACCACCACTTAGAAAGTTGACCAACTCAGTTACGTACGTACTCACGCTACGTGGTGACGTGAATGTTTTCATGCACACTCAGTGTTTCTACTTTTAAACGTAACGTAGGTACGCTAAGCGTTGGTTGTGAATCGGGTTTTATGGACGCGCGACGATGTCAGTCAGCTAGCGGCGTAGAAATACTCCCGCCTCGCGAGACAATGGCAAATGGAGCGCGACCAATCGGGGGCGGCCTATTATTTCCGCGGCTCCAGCCTGTCAAGTTGGCGCGCAAACAGAGCCGCGACATAAACAGACAGTCAGCGAATATTCCTAATATGCCCCGAAAATTAAGCGGAAGGTGATAACAGAAGGAGGGAGTGGGGGAGGAAACACTGGTCGCAAGAGGGAAGTAGGAACAATCGTTCTGCAACGACCGCATAGGCCGGGGGGCAGAGAAGATAAATGAAACATTGGCTGCCCGCACACGCACAACAATGACGGGCTGACGATCGCAGAGCTGTGAGTGAGTGCATCTGAAAAAGCGTTACTGCATACGCAGTCCTGTAGCGTCTGCTAGGTCCCTGGTGACCACAAACTAGTGTTCTACGTTCAACTGGTCCTCCAGCTGTAAACAAACTATATGCAGAAAGTGGAACACTGGAGAGGCAACAGAGAGGAGGAATGTGATAAGTCGAACATATAACAAGTCCGTCCAACACCTCATCATCACATATATAGGCGCGAAGGACTAAACTGGCATGCAGTGTTTTCAATGAATGTGTTTTTCAACAGGGCTTCAAGTGATCAACCTGTTATTTTATTTGTGGAACGAATATGGTAAAGTCCAATGAAGGTTTGTATGATTTTGTTTTACGATACCGTTGATATTTACTCAGACACAGCAACGTCAAAAGGTCACTTTTAGCACTTTTGAGGAGTTCGGTAATCTAGTTTTTAACGGATGGTATTTTTAAAACCACACGGACACAGTTTGAAGCGTGTCTTCTTTTCGTAGATAAACACTTTGGAAACATTGTAATATCTATACAAGAAAAAATACTTTCCGTACTAAGCTACACGGCTCACGCGCCAAGTGTGTTTGAATGTGTAAGACGAAGTCCATTAGGCACTTCGAGCGACGCCGGCCTGTACATGTAGTGTGATATTGCCTCTACGTCCTAAGTCGTAAATGTAGGCGCAGTGTTCTCACCGTAATGTTTAAGCGGTAATAGTACACTTCAATTTCTAACGAATCCAGCACATATATTTAGAGAAACAAACCGTCTGAAAAAGCCGTTATAGGCAAGTTTGAAGGCTTTAAAAAAAATCTTCCAATGCGCGTTGTGTCTCAAAAGTCGAATTCACAAGTAGTCAAAAGTGTTTTTTTTTTCTCGTTGATAAGCATTGAGTGTTCGTTGCATGTGCAGAAAATGTAAACATGGTTTCTCTGGACTGGACATGTTCTATCTACAAGAACAACCGGCACGTCATATTCCCACCTTGCCAACTCACAACCTGCAACAATTTCAACAATGAATCATTACATCAAGACGACCCCCCAACCGGGCACATTTCTCATGCGTAGGACTACACGTGACGCATTGGAAACATGTTAGGCTACAGCAAAATAGATCGTTGTTAGTAGGGCCAGCAAGGCGTACGAACTGCAAAAGCAGCTGACCTATTCGAGTCTGATGAACGCAAGATTGTGATGGCAATGGGATTTGGTAACAGCATTCAGTCGGACACAAGTCTACATGCACCCTCATTGTGTAGCATATATGATACAACCCTGAATGCACAGAGGTGAACGTGCAATTCTATGTCCGCGTCCACTTCCACAACTACAAAAACCAAGGTATTCAGACCAGTATCGTGCACAACAAGCATGATAGATGCAACAGTGAGGGTTTACTGCGGTACAGAAGTCAACATACACGTCAAGTCTTTCGTCAGTTGTAGGAGAGACGTTGCAGTGAACACATTGTAATTGGTGCGGTTTCTAGATACAGTACACGTGTATTGCAATACATAATTCTATCGCGTAACATGGATCCAAAACTAACAGAAATACCTGTGGAGGAGAGGAAAAAATATGAGTGAGCTCAGTAAAAAGGGCTTTTCACAGCGTAAAATTCGGGAAACTGTTAGAAGGAGCCATGCAAGTGTCCAGGCCGTAATAAGAAATTAAAATGATCTAGGAAGTGTAGAAAACAAAGCTAGATGCGCAAGACCAACGAAATTATCTAACAGGGAGCGCCGGCAAATCATTAGACAAGTGAATGCAGATCCCAAAATTACAGCCACGAAGTTGGCGGAAGATGTCACAAATACTACTGGAAATATTGTTCATCCCATCACAGTTCAAAGACTTCTGAAAAATCACGAGTTTCAAAGTAGAACAGCGAGGAATAAACCGTTCATAAGCATGGTAAATGAACAGAAGTGCCTAGACTTTGCAACTCTGCACCGATGTATTGATTCCATATTTTGGAATACAGTGCTTTTCAAGGATGAGAGCAAATTACTGGATGGAAAGAAAAAGGTGTAGCGAAAACGGAATGAAAGTTTTAAAAAGAAATATCTTGTCCCAACAGTAAAGCATGGTGGTGGAAATACTCTTGTGTGGGGGTTGCATGTCTGGAGCTGGGGTGGGGAATTTAGTATTTACTGAGGGCATTATGGATAAATGGAAGTATCTCACCATCCTGAAGGAGAATTTGAAACAATCTTCTGAGAAACTGTGACTAGGAACAGACTTGGTGTTTCAACAAGACAATGACCCCAAGCATACGGCCATTGTCGTAAAAGAATGGCTACAGTACGATGTACCAAAAGTGTTGCATTCACCTCCCCAGTCACCAGACATCAACCCAATTGAACATCTTTGAGGAGAACTAAAGCATAGAATAAAAAAATACAAATGCAAAAGCAAAGATGATTCGAAAACTGCCTTAGTGGAAGTGTAGAATAAATTTACATCTGCGGACACAAAAAAAAATTGGTGGAATCTATGCCCAGACGTTTTGAAGCTGTGATAGAAGCAAAAGGCGGAAATACAAAATATTAAATCGTCCCTGAAAGTGTAAAACATTAAAGTAAATGTACCTGAACGAATTTCATTTGTATGCTCAAGATGTCAGAATATGGAACTATTATTAATTATGCAGTACGTGTTGTTTTTCAGTTCCTAAAATGTCTGTTACAGAAAGTGAATACATATTATTTTCGTGATTCATTTTTACAGTGTTATTTTTAGGGTGTATGCAGACTTTAGTGTCCGACTGTATGTGAAACAACGCGCCACCGCTGTCAGCACCTAGTAAAGGTAGTGTAACGACGGGGAAACAAAGTCACGTCGTCCATCCTTGCGACAACAACAGTGCACCGAGGCCTGAAAATACCGGAGACTATAGCACAATGCTATGGAGAGACCGCTGGAGCACAGTCCGAGCAATTGCACTGATGTGCTCAAGTCGTTACCAGGGAGTTTATTCTCTAACTTCACCTCTAGCAAAAATTTCAACATGCGACAGTCTTTCGAGCGCCACAGCGATACAGGTACTCTTTAAATCGTATTCTCTAACACATTTCTTTACCAGAATCTCAATAGGCTGTACAACACTGTAATAAACCTTCATACACCTTAATAAATTATATTTTACTCAGTTTTCACACTGTGCTTAGAAATGTTTTATTCCTTTTCAGAATTCCGATTAAATTTGATTCGCCTCTTAAGCAAACTTCTCTTGTAGGAAGGAAGTTTAGAGTGCTCGCAATTAAGAGGTAACAGCACTTGTAATAGCTACTATATTAGTAAACCTCTTAAGCAAGAGATAGCAGCACCCGCACCTGCAGTAAAAGCTAATATGCAAATATCTACAAATACGAAACACATAATACTTTATGGGCATATAAAATAATGTATTTCTTCTACCTCCTTCCCAGTCACATTTTAATACCTGTTCTCCCACGAGGAAGATTGTACAGCATAATGTAAAATGCCTACCACTTTTATACACTTTCGTTCGTAACAATACCCTAGGACCATAGCATTAAAGAGAGTCAAGAACCTTTTGAATGACAGTCACGGTGCCATTTTGAGTTTCGGAATACGAATAGGTTCTCTGGACTACTGCAATGCCAAGTGAACTGTGGTCAGAGTGACCCCAGGGAAAAATATGAACTACCCAAGGTCACAGTTCCCTGCCTTCTTGTCGTACGCCTGCTATCCATCCCTCGATAGGTTCACGGGGCTTGGTAGGCTATGTATGCTATACCCTTAGTGCCATTCCCTCCTCAACCCCCTTCTCCACCAACACTCACAGCGATACCTACTAGCGTTCGCCTCACCACCATTCGAGAGACCACACAGATGAGTGATAACTTGGCAGAGAACAGGTCGTTCGGGATAAAGTGAGCACTGAAGATTTAACCTTTGAAAAATATCACTAGCCGTTACTACATATAATTCAACATCAACTATAGTTGCCTTACTGCTTGTACGGTTGGCAGCTAAATTACGCAACACAGATCCGTGTATTTTCTTATTTAAATTCAACAATACTGAAATAAAATCAACCGAAGTCAACATATTTCATATCATTAATAAACTTTTTATCAGACTGCAGTGATTCATACTGACTGCACACTTTACCTTACACGCGCAAACTCGAGTGAAGAGTCCAGAGAGGTCAGATATTATCCATCGTCACCCTTTACGCGCAGAAAGATACGAATTGGCTAAAAGTAGAACTTTAGCGGGGCTTTATTGAGTGCTCACTTTATTACGACTCGCCTATACAATGTTATAGAGCACACACACAATCTCACACTGCTGCAGGTTATACTACGGAGTCGTACTCCCATGCTAACAGTACATAAACGAAGGCAGCACAATGAGATGAGCACAAACCCATCCACTATGAACCTGTAAATGATTGTAAAATGATTGCCTGGTCCAATGATTACAAAATTCAGGTTCATCACATCGACGGCCTAGCGCGTGTACGACGATTGTCATTGGAGGGCATGGCAAATTGATGCACTGTCGAGCAGAAACCGACAGGGGGAGGATATGCAATGGTCTGGGAGATTTCATTAGAAATACTGCTGTCAATGATTCCGGCACACCAATACCTGATAGCAGTTCGATACGCACTCTAAATCTGAATAAGTGATTATTCACTGATTCATGCCGATGGATGGAGCAGTTTCAGCTATAACTGAAATCAGTGAGAAATCACTGTCAAATCGGTGACTATTCACTGATTCCGATAAAGAGTGCCAACATTCCACAAGTTAATTAGTAAATGTCCACAAAATTTCCAGTGATTTTTTATTGATTCAATAAGTGAAAACTGTTCTTTGAAAACAACTGGAAAAAAACGTCGAATAATCACTGATTCACTTGTGAAATGTTGGCACTCTTAAAGGAAATCCGTGAATATTCACTAATTAAACAACGACTATACTTTCAATGATTCTAATAGTTAGAATTGCTTCATCCATCGGCATGAATCAGTGATGTAAACCGTCAAGATAAAAAAAAATAGAAATTTAAAATAATATATCGTTGATTCTGTTTATAAACTGGTATCGTAACCACTTTGTTTATAAAACGGTATCGTAACCATTTCGCTTGATAACGAACAAAAGTAAAAAAAAACGCATTGTTTTCATGTAAAAATGTACAACGAATATAAATTGTGTTGTAGATGTCAGCGCAGTCTTTCATTTACACCATGGTTATGTTCCTCTAAAATATCACCAAAAACTGAAAATAATAATATTACTCTCGCCATGCGGCATTCTAACCTCAATTTACGGCCGCCATGATTGATTTGCAGCCTGAGAAATTTTTAAGGAAGATCCGATGACACCTTAAGAAATTCTTAGTTTTTCCTCCTCACTTTTCGTCTCTGCAATGAAAATTCCTCACAGTTCACTCAGAGAGGTTTTAGGTGTTTCTCAACATGACTGTACAATCGGCCCATAGGTCCGAAAATGCACGGTTTCTGCACTACAGTTCGCAATACAGCGAGGTCTGGATCTTACTGCTGCGGAATGTCATTACAGCAGTGCTGTACATTGTACATTGCTCTGCTACGTCACGAGCCCACAAACAGCAGGAATAACTTTGAAAACAGCAGCCCACGCGCTATGAGCCGTACTTTATTTATGCGAACTGTATGCTGAAACGGCGCCTCTTCGGACCTATGTCTATATAACATTTTCTGTCAATCTACATGTGAGGATTGTTAACCCAAAATGTTGATATGCAATTTGACAACGCCTATGTACGAGTGAATCTGGCATAATTAACATAAAAAATTAAACTTATAATTGTATGTATCTTAAAATTTATGCCACTGTTTCTCTTACCTTCGGACAGTTTAGTAAAAAAATTACTGCCGCTTTCCGTCTCCTCCATTTGAAAACGGTCCTACATGCAACATTTATTTTGTTGCGACCGAGCACAGTAGGATTATCTCTCTTCATTTGAGGGCGTTGGAAACGTCCTTCTTTTACAGACGTTAGAGGATGTAGGTAAACGTCAGTGGAAGGAAACAGTGGTAGTATCGTGAGCAGCAGCAGGCGAGCGATATGCAGATAGGGGCTGTGGGAGGCAGCGACGTGAATATCGAGCAGACAGCCCGCCGAGCCACTTTGCAAGTCAATACGAGCGCGTAGTCTTAATATAAAGCAATACGCTCGCAAAGGTGTGCGGGTATCGCCGCTGTAAGGTGGAACTGACGCACACACACACTCTGGAGGTACAACAAGACTCCTCCCGCCCATACTCGCACCAGATTATGTCGCGCCTGAGCACGATGTAGGCTACGTGGCGGCAGTCCACCGCGGATACAGCAGGTATCATTGCAGTTGGTAAGGGGAAGGGAGGAGGATTGTTTTTTAATTTAAAAAATTTGCTGAAAAAATTCTAAATTTTTTTAAAAACACACAAAACATACTTTAAATTTACTTATTTACTTTTACATAGAAGATTGCCTAGCCTAAAATACCGTTATTCACTATAAATTGTTTTCAGTTTGGTATGTCAATAAATTTTAGTGGCGTACATAGAACCGTGCAATGCAAATTTTGACGTTTACACGTCATTACGCAAAAACTATGAGACAAAAAAATTTCATAAAAGCAAAATTTAGTCACAATTTGTGTCTAAAATAAGAGAAAAAAAAAAACATCTGGTACAAATATAAAAATATGGCTAAAACTGATCTAGACCTCGTCCTTAAAGACAGCACACTTTCTTCAGGGCGCGATCGTTCTCTTTGTAGCCGAATAGCACGCTAATTATATCTGCAACAATGTGATATTATTACACGCGCCGAAAAACAAAGAATTTAACTACAGATGACAGGATGTACTTTCTACTTTACTTTAAGAAGGCCGAGTGCCGAAGCCTTTAAAATGAAATTTTTAAGGCCATTTTCACTATTTTCTCTTTAACCACATGCGATAGGACTAAAGTTAAAAGTGGCGTCCACATATATTAGTAGTTTAATCTTTCTTTAAAAAAATTCCCATGCCTACGAAGATACGAGTAAACACGCCAACACTTACCTTACAGAAAACGTTCTCCTAGCGACTCCTCTTATGAAGTCTACGCTATTAGACAGAACAAGAAACTAAAATTGATGTGCCAATAACATAAGCTGAACACGTTTTCCAGAATTTAATGTTGCCACATTCGCAACTAAGTTACGTTCGATACGATTTCGTCACTACAATTTTTTCTCTCTTTTTAACTTTTTTTTATTTAACGTTTCGGATTATGCACATAGTAAAAACACTTTCGTTGCCCACCACAAAATGATTGTTTAACAATACGCCACCGCAAAGTTAATTTGCCGCAAAGAACAATTGTGCTTAAATCTTTTTTTAGTTTTGAAGCAGTTTTATTGAAAACTACAATTGGTGCAGAGCCAGTTGGTGCATAACGCAGTCCATATTTTAAGCTAACTGCATTGATATAACATATTATAATTAAATATACAGAATTTAAAATATCGATACAAAATATACTTCACATGTTATCAACATGAACCCTACTAATAATCCCGTAAAATTAGGTTTCGGTATGTCGACAATCTGCAGTAGGCCCTATTACAGAAAGTATTTTAGTCCTACAAAGTTAGTATTTAGAACAGCCGGCTAGAGGACTAAAATACGTTCTGTAAGACTATTTGAAAGCTTAAAACCTTTCATATAAAACTAACAATTGGCGCACAGCCGGTTAACATACAACTCTTACGAATGAGCATGGCATACGCTACGTTAATGCTACGTTTAGTGAGCTGTTTCCTTTGTTTACTGGTAAAAACAAAATACAACTAACTCGTTACTTTAACTTGGAAGCTGACTTCAGATGGAGTGGACAGAATGTTCAACATATCTGAGCCATTAAATTTTATACGTATTCCTCACCGAAAAACCAGTTTCGATTATTTATGATCTTTTGCCGCGATGTTTAAGAAAACTCCCAGCCACAAATAAACACCAATAGACATGTCAACTGAACTTTTTTTTCTGGCGTATAAATGTGAAATTAAAGTCTACTATTGAGGGCAGATCACATCGTTAATAAATTCAAATAAAGTAGGTATCAGTGACATTTATAATATTGACTATTAAACGTGATTAACACAGAATTCCATTTTCAAAAGAAAACTACGGCTAACTCTCAAAAGAAAAAATAATTCAGGCATGAGTTTAAAAAACGTAATACATTCTTCTTTTTGTTCTGGTTTGATTACTCATTCTCAAATTATCATTCAATAACTATTTTCAGTTTGGTATGTTCATGTGACGAATGTACAATAAGTATAATCGTCATTGAGTAAACTGTATTTTTAAAAATATCTTCTCAATGTCAGACTTCTAGTAAGTACATATATCCGGATGCATCTAGCAGCTGTTCTAAATAAAGCCGTAAATACGCGCCTGCTATGCTCTTGAACACACCAAATGTGCGGAACACCGAACGAAGAGATATAGAATAATTCAAAACAAGATCCACATACACAGTATGTCCGTCAAGTCACGGTTAACTTTTGACCTGTCACAGAAAAGCAACAAAAGAAGATATAATTGTGAACTCTTCACCAAAATAAAATAAAACTCTTCAAGTTTCTATAGTATGATGTACACGCACGTGCGCACAAGGTGATGACGCAACACAGCGAACTGCGCAGAGCAGCGGATCAGCCGTGCAACGACTTTGCGGACATACTGTACACGGGAAAACATGCGAATGAGCAGAAAATCAACAGTTCAATGAGTAGGGACGGTAATTTTCGGTGAAAAGATTGTTGCCCCACTATGTTGCAGTGTCTTACGTGCACACCTGCAGCTCAACTTCATGGCTATTTTTGTGCAGAGCGGTTATTCATTTGACTGTGCCAATCAGTATACTGATAACTGCGTCACATCACGTATGTGATTTGCGTGTCTAACCTACAGACGCTTGGGTGTTACGGCATCCAATCACTGACCACATAGTAGAGATGCAGGTGCACACGTGAGGCACTGAAACACAGTGATGCAAAAATCTTTTCGCGAAATTTCCTGTCTCTATCAATGAGAGACCCTGTTCTGTAGCATTAAAAAAGTCACTATTATTGTGATAAATAAAAAACTCTGTATTAAAGTAAACCGGAGGTGAACATATGACACGGGTCTTCCTCAGGCATATGGTCATCTTGTATGTGCCGTCATTTTTGTTTTGTGGCTATCGGTTTGTGAATACACAAAATATGCCAATTATGCCATAACAATTAGTGAACAATGAGTATTGCGAGAAAAAAGGTGACCACGAAACGTTCAGAAGTGTCCCCAAGAATGGTAAACGCTAATAAATGAACATCACTCAAGTTAAATATTTTGTTGTTTTACATTTTAAGACTGTTAACACTTCTTGTAACATTTACTTTACTACGGGATAGTCACTAAACGAACATAACTTTACACGTACGTAATTTCCTAATATCGTTAATGTGACTCATTACACACTACCTTAACTTTGCGTTGTACGCACGAGAATGTACAACCTCCTGCACTAGCTACGAGAATTTTTCCCATCAACTGCACAGAGAAAATTCTGCAGATTTCCCATCACTACCAGCCAGAGAACCGGTCGTCGAGAGGTAAATCAGACGCTACATCAAACCAGTTTGTAAACGAGAATGGCGGGCGACGCGCACGCCGACCCAAGGGAAGAACGACGCCACATCGTCGTTCTACCGGCTGCAGCTATTATACGACACCGCTCCGCAACAGACGACTACACCTGCCAGTCACGACTTTATCGGCTCACGGGGCCCCAAGCGACGTCGACGTTCGTGACGCCGATACCAACTGTACGGGAGAAAAGGCCAACCCAACTATGGGAGAAAAGGAGTGGGGAGAGCGAGCTGCTTCTGGACCACAGCACTTCCCATCCCACTTGGATGCAGGCATTTTGTCAATATCATCCTCTTCCATACCCAGAACCTCAACGTACCTTCCGTCCTTCCGTAAAACATCGTGTATGCAAACACTCGCGTAAATTGCCATATACAGGTTGTCCAGAAACAACGGCGCAATAAGCATACTACACGAATCCTGGGCTAAATTGGAGACATGAAAATGTTAGTGGCAAACTATTATACGATAACAATTTACATGCACAATGCGGCAACACAGAACTCTTGCGCTCTATAGATATATTACGTATTTTGCTAATATTGTTCTGACCTACATTATTATGCGTGCAGTTTAAAATTCCGAGCGGCGTTTACTTGAGAGAACGTACAAAAAAAAAATAACATCTGGACGTGGAGCGCAGGCGGCGTTCTCCGTGCACTGTTGCCACACTGTGCAAATAAACTTCGTACAACATTTTGAAACATTTTGTCTTCAATTCAGCCCAGGATTCGCGCGGTGTGCTTACTACGCGGCTGCTTATGCACATGTATATTACCTACATTAAAAAAAAAAAAAAAATGTTTCATGGAACATAGTGGTCATAACCTCTTCACAAACGTGGAGTCGACGACTAACAGATCGACTGACTCCCATAACCAACAATTTCAAATTTCATAGCCCATCTTCATTAAGATACAAGATGGTATTTTTACAAGAAAAGTTACTCGGTCACTATAAAATTTGAAAAAGACTTCTTCCAAGAAGGCAGCGTTCTAGTTACATTAAAACTAATTACCCACGCACACATTATATATACATATATACACATTATATATGTACATACATACACATATATATATACACCATATGTATATATATATATATATATACACATATATATACATATACACACACGCGGCGGTTTTGTATACTATAATAGTGGTAATTCGGATGCTAAGTGTGACAATTAGGGAATATTTTGTCTAGTGACGGGAGGGGATCATTGAGATCAGTTCTTAAACGTTAACTTTTCGGGAACACCCTCCTACAGGCACGCTAAGCAACCATGCCTTCCGTGCCCTTCCCTTGGTCCGACAGGAACTAGGAGATTTATAACGCTCTTACAACCCCCTTTACTATCCACAACCAAATCACGTGCCATTGTGGCGTTCTATTATCAAATGATCGTGCTACACTACAAAATATCAATAACAGAAATTCAATTATCCGGTAGATTGACATCAGAAATAACTCTCAGCCAAAAACTCCACTCTAGTGTTAACATCTTACTCATGATATAAACACTGCATTTCATGAGCTTCGAGAATCTGTAGCGCAGAAATGAGCTCCATTTACAAATCGCGACGTTCATTTTAGACATACAGTAGGCAGTTTTTTTTTATGTTACCATCAATCTACACTAGTGTCCACGAGTGTTGAATATCGTTAAATTGCTGACTTTACATGAGAAATTCGTCAAATACCTGCCTAGCTTAACATGGCAACTACGTTGACAATCCTGTATGCAACTGTTTCCGTCTTCCAGAGTTTATTTCTACACTAACACACCTAGCTGAATGTTAAATTGCCCAGTATACAGGGTGTAAGGAAATTAATAGCCCAAACTCCGGGAGGTGATTCCACATGAAAAACGACGTCGACATTATATAGGACAATTTAAAAAAAAGTTAATATTAAGGGCGGAATACGCCCTTGAAAATCGAGTTTGAAAATCGTTTTTTGTCAAAAATTAAAAAACGGTTAGGAGTTAAATTACGATACTTTGAGTCGTGTTACGTATTATTGATATCTTAAACGTGTAAAAGTTTCAGCCTTCTAATCGTCCGCTTTAATGAAAATAATAGGGGTTGACTCCCTTACATCGCATAAAATTACGTTGGTGTTACAGTTCGTCAACATTACACGTTGTCTTATTGGGCTGTACACCGTAAGGAACAAAAACGTTCCTCTTGTCGCAAATGCCTAGTATGCACCGTTTACCAGAAAATGAACACAATTGATCTGTACCTGGTATGTAGGCAAAATGTGCTACATCCGCTAAGAAACGGATTTGTACTATGCTCTCTGGAAAATTCAACCCGTGATGCAGTTGTTGAAGCATGTCGCAAAATGCAGTTACATAAACGTAAAAACAAAGACATGCCCAAGCGTGACTCAGTTAATTTGGCAACGAATCTAATTTAGCAAAATGCACCAAATTTAATTATTTTTTAGACAGGCATGCGCGAACTTCATAAACAACAGAACATACTTTAGTACATTCTAATGTCACGTACGTATTTCGCTAAAAAAATAATATCGTATGGGTGATGCACCCTAGGGGCAGAGATAACACCAAGGTGGTTAGTGGCATTCTGATTTTGGGCCTGTAGGCTGCCATCATCTCTGCATTGTGACTATGGAATGAGATCCTAAGAGGGAGCGTTGCTGGAATAAAAGGGTGGGGAAACGGGAGTTCTCTGAGAAATCCTACCGACCAGCGACATCGTCCCACACGATTCCCTCTTGCAAAAAACTGGGACA
>PNEQ01045246.1:29532-41360 GCA_003012365.1 Medauroidea extradentata
ATGACAAAAACGAAATGCTATGAAATGACAACTCTGCGGCCAGGACGTTTTGTCCGCTGTACACTTTAAAAAATGACAGGGGTTGTCTTAAATAATCACACAGATGCTTCGTATGGTGCACGGTATTCAATAGTATGGCCTTATGAACAAGGCCTACAAATTTGTCTGTCCTAAATTTCACAATACTATGATATGTAAATGTTGGTGCACAATGCCTAGAAATGAAGGATGTGCGAACTCGAGTTCACAGTAGGAGGAGCGATATACCAATAGCGTTACAGTACATCAGAAAAGTCCATAACTGATTGCCTAAATCACAGGATGTGTTTTATATGACCTCCACATACGCAGCACAGTCTCAACTTACGCAGTAGCGAGCCACGCACACGTTCAAAGATATCTGGGAAATCTCGCATATTGCCTGTTACAGTTGCGAGTCCTGCTACCAAGTCCTCCTCGTCCACAATTGGGGCCTGATACACAGCACTTTTCATATACCCCCACAAAAATAAGTCCAGAGAATTTAGATCACGGCATCGGGGTGGCCATTCAACAGGTCCACCGCGGTCAACACATCTGTATCGAAATGTTGTAATTAAGAAGTTTCGCTTAATACGAGAGAATTGAGGCGGCGCACCATTCAACTACAACCACAAGTTCTGTCGGACCACCAGTGGTGCATTGTCTAGCAGTTTAAGTAGCGTATTCTGGAGACATATCCGGTACATGACACCATTAAAGATTACAACCCCAGTTTTTTTCGCAAGTGGGAATCGTGTGGGACGATGTCGCTGGTCGGCAGGATTTCTCAGAGAACTCCCGTTTCCCCTCCATTTTATTCCGGCAACGCTCCCTCGTACGATCTCATTTCATAGTCACAATGCAGGGATGATGACAGCCTACAGGCCCAAAATCAGAATGCCACCAACCAGTTTGAGTTATCCCCGCCCTTGGGTGCATCTCCGATACGATATTATTTATTTCTTAGCGAAATAGACGTTCGCGGATGCCTGTCTTAAAAATAATCACATTCAGTACATTTTGCTGAACAACAGTTGTTGCCAAATTAATCGAGTTACGCATGGGCATGTTTTTGTTTTTACGCTTATGTAACTGCATTTGGCGACGTGCTTCAACAACTGCATCACGGGTTTTATTTTCCTGAGAGCATGGTACAAACCCATTTTTTTTATCGGATGTAGCACATTTTGCCTACATACCAGGCACAAGAACAACTGTGTTCATTTTCTGGTAAACGGTGCATACTAGGCATTTGTGACAAGAGGAACTTTTTTGTTCCTTACGGTGTACAGCCCAATAAGACAACGTGTAATGTTGACAAACTGTAACACCAACGTAATTTTATGCGATGTAAGGGAGTCAACCCCTATTATTTTCATAAAAGGGGACGATTAGAAGGCTGAAACTTTCACACGTTTAAGATATCAATGAAACGTAACACCACTCAAAGTGTCGTAATTTAACTCCTAACCATTTTTTTAATTTTTGACAAAAAACGATTTTCAAACTCGATTTTCAAGGGCTTATTCCGCCCTTAATATTCACATTTTTTAAAAAGTGTCCTGTATAATATCGACTTCATTTTTTCATGAGGAATCACCTCCCGGAGTTTGGACTATTAATTTCCTTACACCCTGTATAGACAAACCAACAGTATCCCAAGCATGAAGTTGTTCACATATCAACCTTCAAGAATGACAAAGTGCTGCTAATGTCGTCTACTCACAGTTGAGGCTATAAAAACTATACTGTATGCCTGTCCACTTACAGTTACTCAAATTTTCAGTCCTGTATCAGAGGGTCCAAATTTCGCCTCTGCGCATACAGTGTCTCCACGTGTCCGTTACAAGAAATTCTTCTCGCTAAGAGAGTGCAAAAAATAATTAGCCTTTTCCTATAGTTACCTTGTGGCACTCTACATCCTGCCATATAATTCACATGTGGCCAGTGACTGGCCTAGGTTAGTTATGTACGTTCACAAATGCTCCTTCTCTTTTAACAACAGAAGATTATCTGTTCTAAATAAAATGCTAACTACTGTGAACTTGTCAAATTTCAATCATTGGAATGGCACTAAACATTGTGAAGGCGGAAGTGGTAAATTATGGCCACAGCACGGTTTTAATCCCTGCCCAGCAAATTATTATTCACATTTAATACAGACTCACAAGCGAGGGCTTTGCCATGGTTAATAAAACAAAACTAGCATGATTCAAGGCGGAAGGGTATTTTATTCACATATATTTCTCCTTTCAGTTTTTACATTACTGATGCAGCTCTTCGCAAAATGCTGCGAATGAAAACAGTTTTTTTTCTTTACTCAATACAGACAGATTCACGTTTGGTTAAGGAGCTAAGAAATTAAGAAGTCATACGCAGACAAACATGAACCAACTAAATTCTAACTTGCATACAAAATCGATGCAAAATTACACTTTTATCAGAAGTAATTTATTTTTCACAATTCGCTACCTACGGCCATGTTTGCGTTTTTTTTTCTCCTCAGGAAACTGACGATTTTATTTAAATTAGCAGTGCTACAGTACCCTCGCGCTCGTAGTTATTCATCACAAATGACGCGAATAAATTGTCTGTGAACAAGCGCATGCTCGTCGAACAATTACGGTAATCATGGCTTATATAAACTTGTCCTGGTCATCGATGTAAAGCAGTTCCTTAGTCCCTCCCTCCCCCCCCCCCTCTCCGAAAAAAATCCTTTATTCCAAAGATCACCTTCAATCATGTTTCACCAAAATAATGCTTAACAGAGGACGACCAGACACAAGCCTCATGTTTTCGGCCGCGACTGTACATGCCATCGGTAGCCATATTTAAAACTGCGGCGGCAGCGGAGCGCCCATTTATCCCGCCAGAAACTAGTCGATGTCGCCGGTCGATGACTATCGCCTCGCGTTTATTTCCACAGCCGAAGAGGACGCGGGACAGGGTGTGAAGAGGGGAGGGGAAAGAAACAGGCAGAACGCTGGTGTGAGGGAGAGAGGAAGGATAGCGGTCATTGTTCTCCACCACGCGAGATAAGGCGCCAGCGAGAGGCAGTGACAGGGAAAAAAATGAAAGAACGGCGCACACATAAATCCAGTTTCAAAAATTCATTGTGCGTGGCGACAACAGGTCCCCCCAACCCCTTATTTCTCTGCCCACAACATCCAACGACACAAACCCACGGTCTCCAGACATGATTCATACGAGCTGGCCCCAACCTGTTCACCACCCCTAACCATCACTTTTAGCAACATGTGGAGTTTCGTTGTGTGTTTGAAAAAAATGGTGGTGGGAAAGGGAAGAAGATACAGTTCTCCTCAATTTTTTTAAGCCTCCAGGGCAGTTTTTTGGGCATGCATCGCGCACCTGCTGTTATCGGAAGCCCAGGCTAGCTTGAAGATAGTCAGGACTCGCAACACGGCAACAGTGCTACGACGGGGGAAGAAGGGTTGACAAGGAACGAGATGGTTGGTTTTGATGACGTTTCACGCCGAACAGTCACGGCACGCCCGCGTCACCTTCGTCACACATCGTACATGTTCCAGGAAAAATAACATTTTTGTTCGGCCGTAGGGCCATTCACAGCCTCGCAAACAAAAAAAAAAAAAAAAAAATCTGACTGGTGAAAACGTTATTTGCGACCAAACAATTTCTGTTTATTTTTACCACTGTTTTTGTTTACGTAAGTATCCCAGTGATACGAAGGAAAGTCAAATATGACAGGACTGAAGCTGAAGTATTGTTTACCCACTTTTATCGTCGTTTCCCAGGTTACAACAGGAAAAAAAAAAAAAAAAAAAAAAAAAAACGAGACCCTACACGATAGCACTGCAGTTACACTTCCCTCTGTATTTTCCCGTCTCGGATTGAATGGTGTTACGCAGAAGGCATCCAAGTCAAACAGAGGTAGGGTGTTAAAAAAAAATTAGAATATAATAAATGTTTTAATAACAACTTTTCATGTTCTACTTTATCAAATGTGGGATGGTCTCTTTCTGCGTAACACCGTTCGATTGTAAAATGAACTAGTTTAATGTATAATAAATATATACGCTGCTACAGGCAAACTTAATAATAATAATAATAATAATAATAATAATAATAATAATAATAATTACTTGAACAAAATTACATGAAGTGTGACGTTACTTCACTAAGAAATGAGGGAAGCAAGGGGGTTGAGGGGGATGCAACATCAACAAAGGACTGAAAACACGCAACTAGGCCTACGACTACACAGATGGTACTCAAAACCCACCACTAAACGGCAAGTACTGACTCTGACAACGTACTATTGTCAACTGCCTCGTCTTAAAGAGACTATCCACGCTTCTCTACGATAGGAATCTTGCGATGTATAATGTTCGCACTCAGACTGCAGGTACTGTATATTTAACTGTGATCCAATTGAAAACGCGGCAGAAAAATACACGTGTTTTAAGAGTCCTGCCTAGATAGGCTGCGTTTGTGTGTGAGGTAGGAACGGGAAGGTTGCCGTTGATTGACATATGCAATGCATTATTGCCTGCCTCTCCGCGCAAGCTACTCAGCTGGCGTGCAGTGCTTTACTAATATCCTTTTCCTGCGGGGCTTTAAGCGGTAACCACATTATTTTATTTGTGGGCAGCGTAGTTTTAAGTGTAACGCTTTTTTCTATAGTTTATTTTTTTCGATTCCCGTTATTTTTCTAGCTACGGCAGTCTGGAAAAGCCATTTTTTGCCATTTGAGGGGCCCGAAAATGATGTTTCTAATAAACTTGCCGAATTTTTAAAACTACAGCGACATAGTTTGAAGTGCGTGTTCTTTTAATGCGCATTGACTAATGTCGTCAAAAAAGTGCATCCGTAACAGCTGCAAAGCATTTCAAGCGCAGGTAGGGAGAGTTAGACAATTTTATTGCATTTTCAGTTCCTGAGTCATAATATTTATTCAGATTGTATTATCAAAAATTTCTCTTCGAAAAAGCATTGGATATACACTGCAAAAAAATTTTTCCGTCGATTTACGGAATTTCCGGTAAAAATTTCTCCAGATACCTCCGTGAATTCACGGAAACTTATTTCCGTATCCAACAGAAGTTTCCGTAAACAGTTTCATCACACGGAACTGAGCCATACTTACATGTCTATAATGCTACAATTGCATTTCTACAGATTTGCAGATTTACCGGTGATGTTATTAAAATCTATCCGTGATATTTACAGCTCTCTAACCCATACATTTTCGATTTTTTTTCCGTGTAAGTGTCCGCAGCAAACTTATGGACATATTACATATGATTCCGTAGTGTATATTTACTATAGACATTTCCGTATTTTACTTTTACGGACACTTTCCGTTTATTAACGGTACATTTTCGTTAAAATTTATAACGGTGTACATGAGAGCATTTCAAGTGGTACCGAATGCCAGTGGAATTTTTAGTACGTTACTAAGGAGTACTAAACAATAGTTGCTAAAAACTCTCACAAATATTAGGTGACACTGTTAAAAATAATTTTCGTTGTTTTACAGAGAAGTGCTGGTAAAAAATTCTCCAGAAGTGTCCGTTAATTTACGGAAGGCAACTAGCTCCACTTATGGAAACTCGCATATTTATGTGACTTCTTTAGGATGCAGGCGCAATAATGCGTTCGGTTATTTATTTAGTTTCTTCTCGCAGTTCGTCACATGTCTAATTAATGAAACATAATTATGTATAGCTGTGTTACAAAATAATGTTTCCGTTAAATAAACAGACGTTTCCGTAAGATTGTCCGTAAATTCACGGAAATTATTAACAGTGTATTCTTGCTAAACTACTTGACATAACTTATAATATTTCATTAATTCGTCATGCAGAATCATTGCAAGAGAACTATAAAAAAATATTTCAAGAATTATCTTGCAATTTAATGGATGATTCCATTATTATTTATGTCGAGCAGTTTAGCAAAAACATATCCTATGCTTTGTCAAAGGGAACGTTTTGATAATACGAATTTGAATAAATGTTATGGCTCAAAAACAGAAAATACAATAAAATTGCTTAACACTCCTTCTTCAATCGTATCGTGCGTTAAATGTTTTCCGCAACATCTAGCATTCTGTGGAATACCGAGGGAGCTTGTAACAAAGGCCTAGAACTAGTCCCCTTTCCTCATTTCTCCGACAAGAAAGTAACTCACAAGAATTGGGCTGGGGTGCGACAAAGACCTCGCCACCACAGACAGAAACGGAGAGAGGAAGCAGAACGAACTAAATCAGAAAATATGAGCGAGGAGGGGAGAAGGCAAGCAAGTTATACGCGGTGGGAGTGGCGGGCCGCTGATTGAGTCGCATCACACACCTGCTCTCAACTACGGCTAGCCAATGATGAGCGCAGCACTGCCACTAGCATTGGTGAACTATATGGGACAGAATGTCTATGCCAATGTGACGTGTTTATTACCTTGTGGGGGAAAAAAACACGACTTATAACCACCGAAACATCCTAACTTTTCATATTTCTACATTAATTATATTTTTATATCACGCGACTTAAAAATACGTAAAAACAAAAATCCACCTAAATATTTTAATATCATTACAAGAGTACGTTAAAAAAAATTTAAACACCTTTTCCAATGCAGATTTTGGCGTTACTATAAAATAACACTTCACCAGCGAACCATAATATTAAAAACATCATTGAAATACATACAATATGTGGTTAGTCTTACTGTAGTATTTTAGTATGGTATCCCAAATATTAAAAGTTATGAATGACGGCAGGTATTTTAGCAACAAAATAAACAATAAAATGTCTTTAATAACCACTTGGGGAAAAATATTAATGCAGGCAGGATACAAACTGATCTTACCGCATGGTGAGGTTACTATTTTGTTAACACATGACTTACACTCGTTAGATACGAGAAACGTTTTAACATAACAAAAGCGATCAAATAAGGTGACAAAATAGAAAGACCATACAACTATAGCGATGATTTTCATGGTCTAAGTCGGTAAGGCGCTTACAAACAGCGTTCTGAGTTTTGAGTCCTGAGCAAGCAATGGAAACGTGGTCGGGTTTAGATGCCAGTTCTGGTCCAAATCTAGAAGCAATGGCACTAACGTCAACAATATAGCGATTTCTAATAGGGCAGTGATATAGTTAAAAGGGTTGTAGTAAATCACGAACAGTACGTCGAATACAGAACATTGGTGATAAGAACACATGGCGTAAAAACTGTATGCTACATTTTCTTATCCAAAATGTATGTACATTATTTAATTCAAGGGCTTCACAATATGATGAACGTAACAAAAAAGACAGGAGACAACATCAAGGCTTCTGTTCGTGACTGTTTCTCCCCTCTTCCTGATCTGGAGTTATAGGTCATGTCCCCTTGTTCCTGCTGTTTTTGCGATTAATATTTTTTAAGCCTAAACAAGAACAGATGTCAAAATTCTGGTGGCAGTTTTGTTTTAAACGGTTTTCATCATGTTGGTTGGTTTTTTAAAGACAGTAAATACTTTAGTGTTTTGCTAATTATGTAATTAACGAAGTTTTTGTTGAGTGAACTGTAGAATTTCTTGTCTTGAAGACAAAATTGCCAAACAGATTTGAGATAACAAGCTCAAAAATAATAATTATGGGAAAAAACAGAAATAGAGGGCACCGTCTACAAGGATGCCCAGTCGAAAGCAAGTCTACTAAACATTTACGTGTTAAATTATATTCCATGAAGTCAGTCATCTTTCACGATATCGCTTCGAGACAAAAACAATTTCCTTCATCAAAAAGAGTAAAATTTTGCTGCAGGAATTAAACCGAGAAAGTATTTTTCGGGCACATAAATATATATATTCTGTACAAATATGTTCTCATAGTATAGAAAAAAAGCATGAAAGATTCGCTAGCAGTGTGGATGGCACCAAGATAAAAAAAAAAGTCAGTGAAGACGTGGTACATGCAGGTTCGGCTGGAGACTAGCCCCACTGTAAATACATAACCTTGCTCTCATCAGGCCAATAGCGTAGGCAGCGTCCTACTGGTGCATGAAAAACTGCACATGGTAAACTGGGCTTTACGTCTCATAGACAGCGAGGTCACTACAGACGGCGATACACAACTTGGTACAAGACAGGAGCTTTGTTAAAGGGCCATTACATCATTCGTCCGAAGTGATTTCGGGGAACCATGGAAAACCGAAATCAGGACGGCCGGAGCCGGGGATCGAACGCGGGTCCTCCCAGTCACTGCACATGACGCAGAGTAGAGAGGCCAAGCTGTGATTGCCTGTTCGAACATGCATATCTTGACAACAAAATGAGTAGCTGTAACTGCGCTCAGGTGGAATATCCGATGATTTATTTAAGTTCCCGCACACCTTCACAATGGCCGCTACAGAACACGTGTTTTATCACGTTATAATGATGTAGAAAATGGAAAAATAAAGCCTTGGCTTAATTGCTTCAGCTACCCATATGATTGGTTTTACTTATCAGTAGTTACCTAGGGTGCAACGACGTTTTGTAAAGAAATTTTTCATTTTGTAACAAAATTATTTTATAGTTAATTTATTATCTCCATAGGCATATCATTTCAAATTTTATTTCCCATGCCATAAGTCAATACTACTATCACGTACCTTAAATTCCACAGGAAAGAAACACAATAATAATAATGGGTTAATGTGTAAGCCAATGGTCAACGGGTCTAATGGGGGGCAGCGGTGGACAAGTGGTTAGACCACTCGCTTCCCACCACGACGATCCCTGGTGAGGTCAGGACACGGATTCTAGCACGTGAGAATCGTGCAGGGCGATGTCGGTGGTCGGCGCGATTTCTCGGGATACTCCAGTTTTCACCCGCTCTTCCTACCCGGCACCTCTCCATTGTAAGGCCCCGTCGCAGGCCATCCTCCGAGGCAAGCATGTGCCAACGGGCGCCCTGTAATCTGCAGTTCGGGGTATGATACGCTGGCCCTCGAGTACCCTTCCCATACGATACTTATTTAACTGATTCTGTCCTATATCCTCCAAAGAGTTTACAGTACTCGAAAAATGTTATGTGATTGCGTCACGTATGCGACACTAGCGACTCTCAACTGAGAACGACTGGAACAGAGATATGCCGATCATTTCGCTAGTGCGCACAATGACCGCACTCGGCAAAATTCAAATGTGATATTATTTGAATTCTGACCAAAAAAAATACCAAGCTCGAAATTAACACTGTGTAAACTCTCTTGACAACATTATTTACTGTGACAGCGGCAGAAAAGTTGTAGCTATATACTCCGAGCACTCTGTTGGATGTTGCATGTTGGAGGTATGACGTCACAGATTTCGATGAATTGCCTCGCGTGACGTAATAACTTAAAATGTTGGTAAACAGCATTCAGCCTGGTTACTGTGTTCCGCCGTAAGAGAGAGTACTCTTCATAATTTACTCAAATTGTAGCTGGCCTCGGGTGCTTCAAGACGGTTAACTGAACTAGGAATGTTAACTAGAACCCCCTGCATGTGACCCCTTTTTCAGTGTCGCTGCGAGTGAAATGAATCATCTGGATCGGGTCCTGCTCCCCATAAATAGGAAGAATAAAGGTCGAATCAGCAGTTAGTGTTACGCGTTTTGAGCTGTCGTTTTTTTTTTTTTTTTTTTTTTTTTTTGGCTAATCAAGAGGCAACGGCAAAGTGGTTCGTACGAGTGGCGAGTGAGTGGCGCAGTGGTCAACGAGAAGTGACAAGATGGACAGGAGAGAGCGATGTCGGAGGTGCTGGAGAGATAAAGAGAAAGAGGGAGCGAGAGACGGAGGGAGAGAGAGAAAGCTGAATAAATGTGTGCGGTACTGTTGTCCAGGTTAATAGTAGTTTTCTTAATATTTCATAATATTGTAGATTAACTAAAAAAAGTTAACTTCGTTCACCCAACGGAACGTGGCATCCCCCTTCTATCATTATTAAATGGAATGTGCATACGAAAAATATTATTCAATGTGAGTGATAGTCACCATCTTGAATTTTTGTATTTTGTGTCATTACTTTACTTCTGGCTTAATTTTTGGATGTTTAACCTAACTACGGAATAGAATGCATTTTGATAGAATTCTAGACACCATAAATCTTTATTTTCTGTTACTGTTGTTACATATCGAATTGCAGTTAAGAAACTAATACGAATTTACTAACTGCAATTCAATCTGTAACAACAGTAACGACAAAAATATATAACCGGTGTCTAAAATTCTATCAGTGAATATTCTATTACGTAGTTTGGTTAAAGATCCAAAAATTTACCCAGAAGAAAAGTTATGACACAAAATACACAAATTAAAGATGGTGACTATCGCCCACTCTTAACCTAGGAGCCTTATGTAACCTTTCATAGCAAGCAGGGGAGTAACCAACTAAACTAAGACGTTCGAAAATGTGTAAGGAATGTGTGTCCACTCCATCCATCGCACAATTCTCTTCGTGCAGACCTATCCATGGAGGTAACCTCCGGGGTTAACAGACCATCCATCTCGCGAAAGAGTTTCTGGTCGAGAAGCGAGCGAGGATTAGAGGCAATTTCCGGGCCGAACGTTAGGGCGGCGGGCGCTAAGGTGAAAACAATGACCGCGCCCTTGAGAGACGCGACGCAGGGTCAGGCTGCTGGCCGAAACCACTTGTTAGCCGCGCCGGCGGGCATGCCCGAACTATAAATACTCCTGCAGCACTAACGACGCGACGGCGGCTTCAGCTAATGGAGCCTAGCCTTGTGGAGATGGCCAATAACCGGGCCTCGTCTCGCGGGCGTAACTCATCGGCTAACAATGCTCCCCGCCGTGGGGGAGGACCCACGACAAGGCCCGGCACTGTCCCAGGTGCATCGACCGTTAGCGTCCCTCCCGAACTGCACCAAGGTAGAGTCTCGTCTCGTGCAGCATCTCTGCACTTCAACAGTCGTCTTTCAAAACATCCGACCATAACACTTAAGGGAACGAACATTCGCCAGTCGACATTAATCAAGTCATTCTCAAAAAACTTTGGTCGACTCGTGCAAATAATTATTCATCAGTAAGTTCGCTAGATGCAGGCTGCAAGACAAAAGTACAACCAAATATATCATCGGTTGTTAAAGGGCTGTAAAACCCTCTCATTTCACTTCACTTTCTCCTCACCAAATATCTCGCCATGCCGATTTTGGAAACTAGAAAACAGAGCGACGTGTTTCAAAACCGCAATTCGGAGAGATGACCAGCGTTCTAAACATTTTCCTTAGAATATGACTACATTTGTATTTCACGCTGTTGGAAATCTGGCCGATCATTCCAAGCCGCTTGGAACGCAAGCGTCGCACCTCCATAACCATCCCCCTCCTTCCCCCCATGATTCGACACAGAAGTTACCGTACTGTATTGTATGTATGTCCACATCAGTACAGTACGTTATTCTGTCCCACTGCAAGAAACATTCTAAGAAATTATACGTGGATGACTGAGCACAACGCATTTCAATCAGCCTGAACCACAATATCTTGTCTGTAATTTGCGAGACTGGTGGAAGAAGCACTTGGATTACAAAGCCAAATGACACAAAACATTTAACGATACTTTATAATAGCTGTCTTCTGCGGCTACGTAGAAGCACAAATAAGGCACTATAAAGAGTGGGTATAATCGTCCGCCATTTTGGGTCTTTCGGAGCTGGCGCAAGCTAATCCACGTGCGCGCGCCACAAAAACCTGTCTAACTAAACTCTTCATAAATCTGAAACTATTCAGCCAA
Source organism: Medauroidea extradentata (assembly GCA_003012365.1). NCBI lineage: Eukaryota > Metazoa > Arthropoda > Insecta > Phasmatodea > Phasmatidae > Medauroidea > Medauroidea extradentata. The sequence goes on from PNEQ01045246.1 coordinate 41,296, forward strand.
ATGTATTCAAAATTTTTGTATTGCATTTATGAACTATGCTGCCAATGATAATGTCCATTAACTTA
>PNEQ01045247.1:0-41277 GCA_003012365.1 Medauroidea extradentata
CCGCTGAACCTAGAATCGTGAAATTTTTTGTGGGGGTTCCCTTCAGGTCGTAGGCGAGCACTAAGAAGGGATTTTTCGAAATTCGACCTCTAAGGGGGTGAAAAGGGGTGAAATGTGTTTCCGAAGAAACGTCGATAGAGCTCGAACCCGACGGCCTATCATCGTGATTTTTACTTTAATAGGAAACTCGTAAAAATGCTTATTGGCCAATTTAAGGATTTTTCGAAATTTAACATTTAAGGGGGTGAAAAGACCTTAAATGTGTTTCCAATAAACTATCGATATCTATCGAATCCTTCGGGACAGAGAGTTAATATTCACTTCAAAATATTGCTTACGTAAATACCCAAAAAGTAGTTTTAGGTTTTTTTGAAATTCGACTTCCAGGCAGTAAAAAGTGGCAAAATGTGTTTTTTATGAATCGCCTATATCTTTGTAACACAATTGCCTACCGTCGTGATTTTAACTTTACTTAGTTACTTTTACAAATGTTTATGACAGGACTCAAAAGACGTTTCGAAATTCGTTATTTAAAGGTGTGAAAATACGTGAAATGTGTTTTCGATTATCCTTCCATATCTATCGAATCAATCGAGATATCGAAGTGCTCTTTGCTTTTCATTGGTGCTTTTATAAATATCCCAAGTACCATTTAAAATATATTTTCTGAATTAGGCCCTAAACTGGTTAAAAATGGGCTAATATGAGTTTTCGACTCACATTCGATATATATCGATCCCATAGTTTTTCATATAGCGACGTGATTTTTATTTAGGGTTGATGCTTACTCAAATACCTAAAAATCGATTTCAGGAATTTTCGAAATTCGCCACCTAAGGACGTGAAAAGGGGTGAAAAGTGGTGTAAAGGTTTTCAATTAATCGTCGATATATCTTGAACCCAACGGGCTAATGTTGTGTTTTTTACGTCCACGAGATATCAATGAAGTATTCTAAAACGTGATTCAAGGGTTTTTAGAAATTTACTCTCTTAAGTGGTGAAAATACCTTGAACGTGTTTTAGATAAATCCTCGATATATATCGAACCCGTCGAGATATACAATTAATTTCTGCTTCAGGAATATGATTACAGAAATTATCGCAAAACGGTTTTCAGATTTTTCGAAATTCGATTTCTCAATACTGTGCAGGGATGATATGTGTTTTTTATAGTGAATGATCGAATTTGATTCTACTGAACGGGCTAGCGAAGTGATTTACACTTCAGTTGGATACTTATACAAATGTCTAAGATGTAAATTTAAAATATTTCGAAATTCGACACCCCAAAGGGTGAAAAAGCACAAAATTTGTTTTCCATCAACCCACGATATCTATCTAACCAGTAGCGATATTGAGGTGCTGTTCGCGTCAGAGTGATGCTTTCGTAAATATTTTAAAAAATATGTATGTAATTTCTTTTCTTTATTAGAAACGTGATTATTAAGAATAAAACTTAGTTGGTCAATAATCAAGGCAGACGATCTGAAAAGCAGGAACGAGCAGCGAGAAACAACCTATACAGGAGTTTCACTCTACAGTAACCTATCGAGACGTGGTGTTGTACAACCTCTATGAGCCTAGGCCACAGATATTTTATTTTTTTTAATAAATTTTATTTTCATGAATTATTTCGACGTTAGTGACACAGTTGTTTGTTACTCAGGTCTAAATTCTGGGAGGTTCTGGGCTCGAATTCCGTTAAAAACTGCGTGCGAACGTTCAATTCTGACACACAAAAACTACAAGGCAGGTCGAATTAGTGCAATTTAAATGTAGTTTTTAAAAGGGGTAAAATTGCAGTTCGTTTTCCTCTTAGGTTCATCTAAAATATCAGCTGAGATATCGTCGTTATACTGCCAAAAATGATTAAGTCATAAATGCTATTTCGTTTAAAAACAGTATTAAATTGTAGATATTAACAAAAATGTGGTATGTTACTATACTGTGACACAACAGTACGAAACGACGAATAGACTTTAAACTTGGGCAATTGTTCGTGAACAACATATACATATTCCTAGCATTATTATAATTTTATCTCATTTTGACTTTGTCACTTTTGGCAGTAAACCGACGATATATCATCTCATTAATCTCAGGTTTGGGGTACCAAATACGTTTCCGCGAAACCTTTACCCTCTGAAACTATGTATAATGTCAATAAAGTTAAAGTGAATATTTTTAAATTATACAATTGAGGGCACCGTCGCCAATGGTTGTGCACAGGGTAAACAGATGCTTCTCATTCGATTAACCTCTTACCTTAGGTGTCTGTAATTACCCCACAACGTAAATAGGCAGGGCTATAAATAAGGCCCAGGCGAAGTCGCTGTTAGTGGCAGGGACAAACTTAAGACTGCTTTTCGCGTGGACAGCTATAGCTACTTATCCTGCTGCAGAATTAGTTCAACTAGCCGCTTGGCCGTTCTAACACTTGATGACTGAAGTACCAATATTGTGAACAAATAAGTTTTTAAATTAAAATAAATATTATTAGTTACGAATAATAATCGCGAGCAAAGCCGCGGGGGACTGCTAGTTGTATATATTTATACAACATCTACAAGGCCCAGATGTTGGGAAACTCATATAGCTAACAAAATGGCACGAAAGCTTAGTAAACGTTTTATTTCTGTGCCTTTTTTTTTTTTTTTTTTAAATAAAGTTTTTGATGATATATTGTGAAGTCTATTGACATATTTGTAAATTGTAATAATAAGTTTTATGGTCAAATAATACAAGTGTACCTTTCAATTTACTAATTATAATAATTCTAAAAAGCTGTATTTGCGGGATTCATAAAAATTACAGACGTTAGTAAAATAAACTTGGAAGTTGTCGATCGTAGTTGAAATTGTTCGTGTAGTGGATGCATTCGTTTAAGATTGTGTTAAAAACGTCCCTACTAAACTGAGATAATTTACATTAAATTCATATGTAACCTACATTCTTAAACACACGAAAAATAAAGACGAAAACAATTTTAATTTTTAAAAACTCGCTGGAAATTAAAAAGAATCCGTTATTGCAGAAATACCTTTAAAAATATGAATCAATGTTGTAGAGGATTTTTTTTTATTATTTCATGCGTTGCGTATATCATAAAAGTTCTTCGCCTAAGAAAATAACTTTTAATTAAAATTAAGAACATTTGACGGTACGAAGATTTCGTGGTCTAATGGTTAGGACTTTTGACAGGCAAGCGTAGGATCGTGGGTTCGAATCTATTCATATCCGGGTTACGAATGAGAAGTAAGTAAAAAGATTTAGATGGTCTCTAGGAAAGTAATAACAAAAAAAATAATTTTTATGAATTATTTACACATTGTATAGTTACACAGACAAATACAATGTAGTTTATCTTATCGTCGAGCATGAAATTTGAGCTGAAGTAATTTATAAATATTACTACAGTGAGTTGATTTTTTGACACTGTAGCCAATATATTTTTCCATTGACACATCAGGTATAAAATTACCACGACATTGTTAGTGTAAAATTGCACTGAAACTGTGTGTGTGAAATTACACAAATGTATTCAGCGTAGATTAACATCATTATTGCGCACACATTTTTCTAGATCCATAATTATGCTGTGTAAATTTACGCATTCGCTGTGGTATTTATCTTAGCAATACATTCATCGTAAAATAGCAATTCTTGTATCACTGTTTTTTTTATAATACACGTCAAAATAAATAAACTCACACAACATACTGAAACAACAAGCTCTCCGTATGTGTATTTTGACATCTACATTTGCTGAAAATACAACAACATAATCGTATAATTGCATAACCAATGCATGGTTAATTTGAATCTGTGACCTTGTTTATTTATTATTCCCGTGGTTTAAAATTACTTTAGAGATGTTTAAGTAATTTTAAGCTCTCAGCAAGTGGCAATTTGTGCTGCCACATACACTCTGTGTAAAATTATAAATATTATGTCTCTCTTTTTTATATTCGACGTCTGCACAAACAAACGTAAACAAAATAGTGAAATAACAAGCACTGTGTAGGTGTATTTTGACATCTACATTGTCTCATCATACGCGATATTGTGCGTAAAATTTCGCTGTCAAAGTGGGGTCATTTTTAAATTATTTTATTGTATTCTTACCGTCCATTTCAGGTAAAATTATCGCTCGGATGATTGGTTAGTTAACCCTCTCACAAAGTGGCAATTTCTGCTGCCACAAACATTCTGTGTAAAATTACAAATTCTACTTCGATCTTTTCACAGCTTACGTTTACATAAAAAAAACTTGCACAATGTAGTAAAATTGCAATAACTCTGTAACTGTGTTCTTACATGTACGTTGACTTAACACACGCAAAAATTGCTGTAAAATCTCAACAATAACGTAGTGTAATTTTTAAGTTTCGTTTGTTTTTTTTCTTACAATCCCGTACGGTAAAGTTATCAAACAGATGTTAGGTTGTTTTACCCTCACACTAAGTGGCAATTTGTGCTGCCACATACATTCTGTGTAAAATTACGCAATTATTTACAGTGTTGTTGCACGATCTTGCTCCTCCTCTGAAACGTATTAGGGCATAGCCATCTTTAGTAGACGGCCGCGGCCATAAATCTGGCAACACTGCCAACACCTTTTTTTTAACACCTTTTTTAACTCTTGCTGTCCCTGATTCGGTATTTTGTCTACATGCCGACGAATCAGGGACAACCATTGCCGTTGGAGAGCTAAAGAAGTGTTAAAATGACCCTTCTTGGCAGTGTTGCCAGATTTATGGCCGCGGCCTTCTACTAAAGATGGCTATGATTAAGGTCACCTCTTTTCGCAATGTAAACTTAAGAGCGAATAATAATCTAGGCTACACGTCGTTTGTCCTAAAATAGTTTATCGTAACCGTAGGACAAACGGTTTTAGGATAAACAAAGTCCGAACTAAAGAAACATAAAAATATGGGTTTAGGACAAACAATATTAGGACATACGATGCGCCCACGTTTTCGGGTTTTCTATAGACCTCAATACGTCGACAGCTTTTATTTAACTATTGGTCACGTATTTTGTGCTAATACGTTTCCTACTTGAATTTATTTATCAGACGTTACTGTGAGCAGTTCTAATCGTCCAGGTTAAAGACCAGATTCTAACCATACTTATTTGGTATACAACTTGCAAGGGAATATTTTTGTAATGAAACGATCCCTACCCACTTTACCCCAGTTAACCTCTAACAAAACCATAACCTGTATTAGGTAACGCAAACAAAAAAATGTATGTCTAAGAATATCTTATATTCACTAAACGATTTTGCTCCACCTTGTTTCAGTATAATGTGTGAGCATTCTACTTCGTGTTTGTTGGCAGCATGTATTTGTGCAGAGACATCTCGCATTTGACTGAGCCAATCAGAACACGTATGATCTTTGAATGAACTGTGCAATGGGAGTGCATGACTGGCTTCATTTGCTTAGACCACGGCCGTAGAAGAACAGGTCTGGACACTCGCCTGGTTATTTGACTCCCTTGTTGTTTGGCTGCAGTTCACCAAGTTACCGAGAATATTGTGTTTTATTGGCGCTGATGTTAGGGCGGTCGGACTCTAACTCCGCCCACTTCCTTTCAATTTATCAAAACGTATTTTATATAAATTTACGAAATACTTCCTTCGCTCACAAATTTAAGAAAAGGCTCCAGCAATTTTTATTTACTTTATAAATTTAACAATGGAAAAAAGTGGGCGGAGTTTGGGTCCGACCGTCCTAACTGAAGCGCCAATAAAACACAATATTCTCGGTAACTTGACGAATTACAACCAAACAACAAGGGGGTCAAGCAAATTACATTGGTAGATAGGCGAGTGTCCAGACCTGTACTTTTACGACCGTGGATTGGACATACTCCATTGCGAATTAAATACTGTCAAAATAAATCTAAAAATAAGACAAAAACACCAATAAGCAGAGTATGCTTCAGTCATCAGGATTCACAAACAACACAAAATTCCAAAACTGGAATCGGGTCTGATAAAACAAGGAACAACCAAAAAAATAATAATAAAAAAAATCTAAAAAATAAACCTGTATATTTTTGTTATTTTATTTATTTTCTGGTTGTTAGTTGTTTCATTTGTCCCGATTCCAGTTTTGGAATTTCATGTTGTGTATGTATCCTGTTGACTGCAGCATACTATGCTTATTGATGTTTTTTTGTATTATTTTTTTATTTCTTTTGACAGTCATTTGTTTCGCAATGGAGTATGTCCAAGCAAATAAATCCAGTCAATCAGAACAAGGTTATTGATACACCACAAGTCTGTGATCTGTGGGTTCAAACCCAAGACCTCGAGAGTTAAATATATCCAATCACTGACCATGAAGCAGAGATGTAGATATGAACGTAAGAAATTGAAGAAAACCTGTCCAAAAATATTCCGTGAAAATCGTGCGACTCTATAAATGTCTTTACATGTGACCAATCACATGATATTGGTTTTTTCAATACTGTTGATATTAAGTTTAGGCCTATAGTATGTACTTCCTTCAAGGTCATGGTGATGACAGCAAGTGTGTGTGTTTCCAGGTGCAGGAGTTCAACAGCAATGATAACTGGACTCCAGTGAAGACGAGACTGGAAGCTGCGGTGAACCACAATAGCAGCGCATACAGACTGTTACAGATTACAAACCGTTCCCCTCCTAATTTCTTTGCCTACACCGGGAATACACAGTTGGTATCATTGCTTCTATGTAACGGCCTGGATGTGAACGCGAGTGATTTTCTGGCTCAAACAATGCTTCACGAGGCAGCTATAAACAATCAGCTACAGATGGTGAAGTTGTTGCTCGACCACGGGTTAGACTTGAACCCGAGAGACATAATTGGCGACACACCTCTTCATATAGCGGCGTCTAGGGGTTACCTGGATGTCGTGAAGGAGCTAGTACAGGCCGGGGCTAACACGACTGCTACAAACACCATAGATCTCACTGCCCTAAACCTGGCCTTGCGCTTCAATGAGACACAAGTGTCTGAATACCTGGAGCAGTTCCCGCACTAGCCTCGCTCATTGAATCCTGTGGCTCGTTGTCCGCCGCTCAATTAACGTCAATGTCGTCGTTATGAGCGATTAAGTGATGAAGAAATGGACAAAGGCTATTTTGGTGACCGAGTATAATTTACCGGAGAGAGTAAATTTGATGTTATTGTCTAACCAGTAAAGTGACTTCATGTGATTGGGAGTGCTTACTCGGTGTGGTTTATAGGGGATGCTTCCACGTGATGCAGATGTCTGTCAAAGATAACAATGTGTTTTGTTGAGTCTTTTTTTTGTGGTGCATGTATTTTATTTGTTAGCAATTTTGCCTAAGCAGGACTCAAACCTGTGATGTCGGGCTTGGTCGTAACTGTTCTTTCTTATATTTCTTATTTCGCTGTCCTTGTTTTTTTTGACATTATTTCATTTATGGAATTATGTGTTGTGTTTGTATCCTGTTAACTAAAGCATTATTCGCTTACTTTTGTTTTCCCTTTATCTTTAGTTTCTTTGACAGGCATCTTCATCACAATGGAGTATCTCCAAATATTACCTCCAGTAACCAGTAAATTGTTGCATTTTTTTCGTTTGTTAATTACTGTGGATATTTTCTGTTAGCAGATATATATCTTTGCATAGAGCCTAAAGTTAATGCATATTCACCAGACAGCCTTGATTACACCCAATCTGAAGTAAGCCTGGTCTTACATCCTACTCTCAACTCTCCACTCTGTAGTGCTTTGTATTAGAGAGATAGAAACACGTACTAAGCTTTGATATTGCTTTTCATTATTCATATGTGACATTATTATTATTTCCTTTCTCCCTAGGCAACTAGCATATTAGGTCACCCAGTTGAACATGCCTCGACCCCTACGTGATGTATAACACATACAGAACCTGGCCTGTGGTTTACTGTTGTATACAAGTTTTTGCGAATAAATTATTGGAAATAAAATTGATAAACAATATAAATGTCAGATTCTCGCTCTCTAGTGTCCACTAATATTTAGCATACGACCTACACTCGCCTATGTCTAGACAGCACTTGTTTAGGAGTTACTTAGATCAGCCTATGTTGAAATATAAATAACAGTGATAACTGACCATGAAGTTTAAATTATAAAACACAGCTGCCTGTACCATCTATAATCTCGGTCACGTCTGACATGCACCCGAGCCGAACAAGATAACGTAACGTTATAATCTGAACACTCCCCTGATCATTGACGGGCATGGAGAAACAAATGATAACCCCTATTTTTTAATACTTAAATTTTAATAAAACTCAATGATAATCTAATATTGTACCTTTCAAAATAAGATATTAAGCAATATGATAGCAAATAACACTACTATAAAAATGATTTATTGCAAGTCATTCACAAATTAATTACTATACACTATTTAGAGGCAAATATTATTTTTAATCAAATTGTATTTATATTTACATGTGCATAACTCAGTTGTGAAACATAGTGTGTCACCACGGTCTCTCCTTTTGCTTTCAATTTTGAAAGGCATTTTAATATTTACAGAATAATAGTACGTTTCAGGAAGTTGAGAATGTTTGTGTAGTGAGCATCTGAACTGTTATGTTGAGGTAAATATGTTAAGTGACATACAGTACTTCCATACTGAAGGGGATACAACGTGGCTGTCGTCTTAGTTAATGAAAGGCAGGCTGAAGAGACATCAAGAATATTACGGCATTTATTCGCACTTCTTCTGTCCTTGTTTCACTGCAGATCATTTATATAAACACCCACGAATACACATATCACGTTATGTAAAGGATCGTATCAATATTACTCTTGTCGCGAAATAATCAACATAATATCACAAGATCTTAGTATATTCAAGATGACGAAGTGCATGTTGGGCAATGTCAGTCAGATGTGGTAGACGTAACTGTCTTACGCTGGGTCAAGTATTTTAAGCACACAGTTTGCTGGTTTGAGTCATAGGCCTATATCTCAGGGAGTCAGTGTATGAGCCGCCATATTGTCGTCACTGAGATATCAACGGAACTATTCCGGCCTTGCAAGGTAGTCAAAATTGTTCAATGGAATGCTTTAAAAGATTCGAGACTAAACGTAGTCATACGAAGATGTTTCGCAAAATCACGCATTGTTTCTTCGAAAAAAAAATTTTTTTGTTTTATTTTAGCTATGTATGTTCAGTATGTATATGTGTATATATATATATATATATATATATATATATATATATATATATATATATATATACACACACACGCTACACTAGTGTAATTCCGTAGTTACATTAACTTTTGTTACCAAAAAGAACAGTTTAAAATGAGATGCAAATAACGTCCAGTGAGCAATAAACACGCCCCAGCTTAATACACAGACATAGTTCAATCATAAAAAATTCTTTCAAAATTAGATATCGTTAAATTTTAATTTAGCGTTATGTGTGTAAATATGCGTGTGAGTGTGTGTATGTATATATGTATATATATGTATACATATATATATATATATATATATATATATATATATATATATATATATATATATATATATATATATATATATATATATATTCCAGCTACACTGTGATATCTGCTGACCTACTACCGAATTGTCAAGCGATGATTTTATTTAAGGTACGATGACGTCACGTAACAGAAATGAAATAATTTACTCTGAAACATGATCTTCTGCTGGCTATATGCTTAGAGTTATAAAACATTAAGGAAATTAAGTTTTGTATTTACGAAATTGCTGGGAAATAAAGCGATTTTTAACTTAATTATCAGCATTTTTTTTTTTACTAAATACTAGTATTTTTCTATGTCCATTTTTAGTATATAACCCGCAACATTTTAATTTCAGTGTCATTTGTTTTTGTTAGTCTATTCGTTTTCGTTGTGTGTTGCTGTCGTAACATGCAAATTTCGACTTTGACTGGCCATTATGGTAATATTATGCGTGGAAACATTTTTCAGTAAGAGGATATACAGTATAAAACATTAGTAATGTCTACAAAATTAGTATTATTTTGTACGTGTATAAAACTATCAATTTTTCATCTCTGAGCGTCCTTAAAAGAATTCTTCATTTGCTTTAATAATGTGTTAACTGCAGGCACGAAGGGACGTTTATTTATGGCAATTGTAAATCCGGTCAATCAACAAACGAGGATGTTCTCTTTCCTGGTATTTACGTTAAGGAAAACAGCTACAGGTTTTTTTATCTGTGTAGTGACCAAAATAGGTCATGACAGTCCAGAGATAATGCCAGTTGACGTTTACATGATAATAAAGAATATACAACGAGCGCAGTGGTACTAGTATCTTGTGCTGCGATGATCTTAGTTTGCAATCTTGTAGTTATTTTAAGAACAAGTCAAGAAGATGTAGCCTCACGTAACACACGTGACTGCCAGCAGGTCATGTAACTCGTCCAAGAGACTTGCCTGCATGTAACAATGTAGACTGTTTAACGTCAAATGTAGCAAGCATAGACTAATAAATAACTTAAGCAACGTTTAATTTATTTTCGGCGAAGTAGGCTGCAACTCAACTATACCTATTACCAACGTCAGAACACTCAGGTTTGCCCAACTTTAATTTTAAGTCATTAATATCTATTCATTTTTCATTTTGAAATTAAACGTTTCGATTGTTATTCTTAGGGGATTTTTATTAAATATTACGTGGTGAACTGCATGTTTATTTACTAAAATAGCAGGACAACACTTACAGTTCTGCATTTTTACACCAAGTTTAATGCAACATTGCCATATTAAATAAACATACAATCTGCATCGGCACATAATAATTTAACTAACAAACACTCTAAGAATAGCCACTTTCATAATATAATTTTCGTTAATACATATAACTTTTCAAAAGACTATGTGTCAATGAAATCCGTATGTATATGTGTAATATTTCAATTCGTTATTACTTTCTTTGCATAAGTGAGCCGATGAAGACTAACTTCAGAAATTTTCGGCAATCTTCGTGTTCCTTCTTCCAGTTACGAGGGCCTGATGACGTCAACAGCCTTAAAGCACTAATTATGATTCATTAATACCTGTTATCGGCAACTTAACAGAGACAAATGTGGATACATGATTGTTTTTAAATTGTAACTTCGCTGGTGTACTATAAATAATGGAAACAGTTATTTATATACTGTTCTAATTTCAATAGAGATTGAATTCTGTACGCCTACTTTAAATATGTAACTAAAACAGTGTTTAGTTGCTATATTTCTTAGAGAGTTGGTTTTCTGTTATAAAATAAGTACTTCATTTCTCCCTAAACCACGAATAACTTATGGTTTAGAGATACTTGTCTTTGGTGGAAATATTTGTGCAACACTTTGTTTCAATGTCTTATGTACGCAACTGTAGTTCTGGTTCATGGCCATTAGTTGGTTGTTTAAACTGCTACGTGTCTTAATGTTTCATTGTATATCAGAGACGTGTGGCATCGCAGTAACATAGTTCTGATTGGTGCAGTCAAATGAGAAACGTCTTTGCACAAGACACGCAGCCAATAATTATTCAAGTAGAACTGTAGACGTGACGCAAGGCATTGAAACAAAGAGCTGCAGAAATATTTTCGTGAAAATCACGTGTCCATACTCCCGAGAAAAGTTTGGAATTCAAGAAAAATATGTCTTAGGCCGAATAGAAGTGAAGCGGCGACGTAGGTTGGCAGACAGATGCGTCAGAATACAGAAGTCGCTATCATTGAGGGCGCGGTCCACCACTATTTTAATCACCACGTTTTTATTTTTATTTGTACCAAATAACCTTTTTCTTTCTGTAGACACAAATGCGACTAAATTTGGCTGTTGTAAAATTTTTTATCTCTCATAGATAGAGCCACGATTTTATGGCGAAAAGATTTTTGCAACATTTAGTTTCGATGCGTCATGTGCGCACCTGCAGCTCTGCTACATCGTCTGTGGTTGGATGATTTTACTCTCGCTGGCCTTGGCAAATTATAGACGTACAGACTCACAATAATCTTATTCTGATTGGTGCAGTCAAATGAGAAACGTGTCTGAACAAAGACACGCTGCCAATAACCTTGGAACAGAACTGCCGATGTGCACGTGAGTCACTGAAACAAAGTGGGGCAAAAATCTTTTTGCGACAAAATCGTGGCCCTAGTCATAGATTTCGCGTAATGGCTTGTTAAAATCAAAATTTGCATGTTACCTTTTTAAGGACTAAACTAAAACCAACTGACATACCAAACTGAAGAAAAAAAATAACAGTGGATAATGACGTCGCAGGTAACAATGTCACGTACATAAAAACAAAGAATACAATTATTTTGTATTTAAATAAAAATGTTGAAATTTAAAATAACAATTTGAAAAATTCAATATTTTTTAAATACAAAAGTATGTGTATGTATATATATATATATTATCATAGCTGAACTTGAAGCCTACAACATTGTTATTTATCCTCACCTCGTACATTTATGGGGCCGGAGGGCGACGGGCATGTCTCGATAGTCGAACAGTCGGCCAAACTTCACCCACACACTGTGACACTGCCAGAAGACGAGAACACGTAGTGGGTTTCATTTTTATGTTGTGTAATTATTTCCACTTCAGCGTGTCAACAAGCCTATGTGCGAAAATCAACAATCGTATTTTACCAAATTTTTGAGCTAATCGTTTTCTCGAGTAACATAGTTTTGAAGAACAATCGCTGACGCTGAAATATATTTATTTATTATAATTTCTGCTCCTTAGTTCACATTTATGAGTGTAAGCCCAGGATGTGAGATATGTCAACAGACATATAAATCAAAAACAATACAACACAATACAAATATTTAAACGTTCTAATAATATTAACAATAAATAATGGAAAATAATAAAAGAATATTAAAGAACTATAAAAAATAAAGAACAACAATTCGAATAAGAAACTGTTCTCATTATGACTTAATATTCATAAATTCATCAACACCGTAAAAATTGTTATTTTCTACGCGTGTTTTAAGAGTTTTAGAAAATTGGTTTTTTATTTCAATATAATTTAATACCTAAGTTTTGAACAGTTGTTAGGTAATTATTGTAAAGTTTAATACATGAAAAATATGGGACTTCCTGACAGATTTTTAAATAAGATATGGACATATGTATACGGTTTCCATGTTTAGTTTCATACGAATGTGTATAATAATTACGATGGAATTTACTAGGTTTCTTAATTGTAAACTTGATTATACTATAGATTTTAACCTGGGCCAAAGTAAATACCTTCAATTCTTTACATAAAGTTCTACATGAATATTTGGGTTTTTTACTAGCCAATATTGTCAATGTTTTTTGGACGAAAAATACCTTCTTAGCTTTAGAAAATTTGCTCACTGAATAACTCCATATTATATTAAAGAATGAAAATAAGCGCAATAAATAATTTTCTTACTGTTATATTTACAATTTTGGCAATACACCTCAAATAAAAACAAGCAGAATTTAAATTAGGAATTAGTTGGTCGATGTGTACATACCATTTAAGTTTTCCATCAATTTTTAAACCAAGAAACTTAATGCTCGTTACTTGCTTAGTAACTTTATTATTGCAAAATAGATTGAAACCGTTATTTGGTTTAGATTTTGGTCTTATAAGTATAAAATGTTAAATTACTAGCCATTAACCTATAATTAAGAAATGTCATTGTTCGATTAATAAGGATAATTTATATGTATCGGATGATTTATGTTGGACTAGTTCACTGGTGTCACCAAGAAATACAATAACTAATGCGTCTTTATTAATATAGCGTGGTAAACCATTAATATATTTTGAAAAAAAATGAGTAGCACTAGAACAGAACCTTAAGGTACTTCATTTTTAAGAAGGTTTAGGTATTACACATTTTTATGAATAATTATTTTTAACGTATCTATTTGTTTACGGAAAGTTAATATGTTCTTTGAAAACTTGAGAGAAATATAATTGAGTCAATCAGGAATATATAATTTTAAAAATTTCTGTGTATCTTTATCAATGAATATGTTGTACCATTATTTCACCCACATTTAACAAAAAGTTGTTAAATTTTCTTATATCTCATTCTGATCGTTAGTTGCTTTATGAATAATTATTAATTGAACTTGTTCTTAGTTATAGTTAGCACCAGACAGTTATTATTTTAAAATATTCCAGGAAGTTTTCTAATTATTATTGGAATTAATTATTGTATTTAACGAGACTCTGAGATGCGTGGGGGCTAAATGACGAGGGACAATGTACAGGAGGAGGTTAGGCAGACCCATAGGCGCAAGTCTCACAGTTTTAGCTCGGCGAAACACGAGCACGAGACATCTCTCTCAGGTCATGTGGCCAACGACCATGTGGCTGCCCCCAAGCAGCGTCACTGATGTTGGCGATCTTAAGCCTGGATATGTATACTTACACACACACACATCTATTGTCTAGTTCTGGGCCACGCCTCTTCGACACTGAAAGTCCCATGAATTACTGGATTCAGACACAGTCCTGACAAGGAAATGATAAACTCTATTGATTTAAATGAATTTAATAGTCAGTGATGTGTAGCTACATATTGACAACAAACTGTAACCGCGGTGATGACGGCGGTCCGGCCCCTGGACAGAACACGAATGTTAATATTAACTGACTAAAGATGAACTAGACACTACACAAGGTCCAGGGCAGCGCGAGAGCAGTTCTCTCGCACATGTGTCCTGCTCGGTCGTCAGGCGGACAAGACCTGCTCCTGGGAGTTGGCGTGTAGAGGGCGCAGCATCTCCCGCCAGAACACAACAAAACGACAAGAGGTGAAGTGGTGATGGCGATGGATACACTAGTTGCAATTAATAGTTAAAATATATTACATTATTTAGGACACAAGCAATTTTAAGACTACCCAATAATAAAATAAAGAAACTTGTCAACGACCTTCTTTAAAACGAAATAAATTATTAATTTATTTCTGTCTGTCTCATATTACCTAACATATGTCTCTTATTACTGATGTTTCTGTGTGAACTACAATTAAATAGTAATGATAATAACAATGAGTATTTGACTGTAAGGTTGCCAACTTGGGCAAGTGTATTGTCCCCCGAGTGGTGTGGGCTGTAGAGTCGCACTGCACTTGACGGGGTGCAATAGTGCGAGGCCTTGGCGCTCTCGTCTTACACACTCGCGCACTTCCACTCACCCTAGCTGATCACCGGGAGACATACTACATAGCGGTGCGACCGATAATTACCATATTCGCATGTGTTGTACCTTATGTCAGGGCAGTGGGCGATCTGTACCAGGCCAAACGGTCTGGTTCATGTCATATTACTAATGTATTTACTTTTCGCTTCCACTATAACTTCAGACAAGATTTTACAGTACTTTTTGTCGAACACTTTGATATTTCTATCATTAGAACGTTTAGTTAACATATGAAGTTCCCTTTTGCGTTTGCATGTGAGAACTATATCTGGTAATAAACACAATTTATTACTTTTAATATTTTGATTTTTATTTCTTAATTTATAAGGACAATAAACATCTAAACTCGTTTAAAAATTTCCCTAAAATTTGTTAAACTAATCATTAAAATTATTTACTTTATGTATAAACTTCTATTCAGGTTTCTTCATGTAGAGGTTTCTTTAAATTATTCAAGACTGTTATCATTCAACTTACTTTTCTTCTGCTTTTAGAGTACTTGTACAACTATTAGTAGTTTATATTAGTAACTGACATTAATTATCAAATAGGCCATTATAAAATGGTAAAAGAGTATGTACAGCTGATTTAGAAATAACAATAAAGAAATTATCTATAACAGAGTAACTATTTTATGACCCTAGTATGAAATGTTACAATCGATTGAAAACTAAACTAATTTAACAAATAACCAAGAAGTTGTTGTCAAGTAATTAATATTAAAATCGCCTCAAATAACGACTATAGTACCACGATTTATAATTTTGCTAGTAAAAATGTCTAATTAAGGGACGAAAAAAAAATCTATTACCAGTGGGAGCGCCTATGTAAACACATAAGAACAAAATTATTGAATGGACACACTAATTTGATTACACAACATTCAAATTCTTGTTCCTTACAATACGTAAAACAATAACATATTTACATATTTTATATTTAAAATTCCGTTCAACATAAATACATACACCTCTTTTTTATTTACTTATTTTATATTTCGTTCGACAGAAACGTTGCCAAGAAATTGTCTTTTAGGTGAATTTCCGTAACATAAGCAAAACTTACATCAACTTCACATTCATTTTTTTTTATTTCAAGGACGTTTATCTGTCTTATTAGTTAAACTTCATAAATTTTGATGAGAAATAGCTAACCAATTTTTTTCAAAACAGGTACGAAAAATTTTTGTCAGGGTTACTACTAACTTCTTGTACATAATCATTATATTTAAAATTGGTACTTAGAACATCTGAATTGATATAACTATAGCTTGGAACAAATTTTCTTAGTTATTCCACATTTACAAAAAGTTTTTACAACGCGCCCATGTTCATTCATTGAAGGCTATGCAGATACTGGAACTATTAAATACCTATTCTTCACAGTTCTCATAGCTAGTTTTCCTGGTCCTCTTGTGAAGGGCTAAGTGAGACATTTGAATTTATAATCTAAGTTGACATACTTCATTACCCTTATGGTTCAGATGTTTGCAATGAGTAGTGAACAACTGTCTCTCTATATAACTCATGTTAACTAATCTAACATTACTGAAGTACCTACAGATAAAAGTTAACTTTTCATTTCCTTGTTTGCTTCCTTATTTACACAGGAAGTATCCATCAGGTTAGACAGTACAGGAACATTAACCACAGGAACATTAGTGTGTGTTTATTCTGAATAACATTTTCTTATAACAGACCTTTGTCCAAATTATTCGTTGCTAGATCAATGGAACCTGTTATCAGAATAGCATTTATAATTATATTCAAACAGATACAATAACAGGTATAATATGCGCCTATACATTCCTTGATTTTCTCGTGTTTTAGTTGTACCACTTTACAAAATACACTACATAAATGATAATAATTATTGAACAGTATGTATATTTGAGATGAAATTTTATGTTATTTTACTGAAAGATTACAATTCTTAAAGAGTAACGAACAAATATTTAACGAACCCTTACATGTATTTGGTTCTTAACGTGTACCCACGTTCTTACCAAGCAATATGGGTCACTCATTGAACTCTGAAACAGAAAGAATAAGGTTATATTCACGGGACTAGCAAATACGAGTTCTTGACTTGATATTGCGACCATCAGATGTTAAGGAAAACAGAGGTGCAGACACTTTATCTCTACATGACCATAGTGACCTTGAGTACGGGTAAGCCGAGATACGTCACTTGGCAATAACACGAACATGAGGAAAATACTGCGAGCGCAGAGCTTCGCTTGTTACAAGGTCCCTTGCAATGGGACAGATAACATACCCTATTGTGGTCATACGCGATTGCAATATTATGTCCCCCCAAGAATCTTAGAATGAGACTAAGAAAAAACAAACTAGCGAAAAACGAAAAAGATTACTTTTACTTCACCTGAAGACGGGAGCAGATGTCAGCACCCGAAACGTCGTGAAATGTCGGTCCTAATAAATATATTGTGTTCTTTTGTGTCGTCTAATCTATTGTCTCTGACGTCGTCATTGTTATCCTGCCTTGTGTCTACTATTTTCTTCGTCCTAGTATTGTCTCTGCTGCCTTAATTGTTGTGTCCTGAGTTATACAGATTAATTTGTGTTGCTAAATAATACACTTGGATGTTGTTTAAACCTTATTCAAATATTATGTAACCTCACAGTTAAGCGTACAGGGGTGGCCATTCATTGCAACAAAGAAAAAATGCAGAAGATTCAGACAATGCAAAATAAGCTATAAGGTTGAAATTTGTATGAGAGTAAACAATTAAATGTAGTTTTATTGAAAAAAAAATGTATTACACAATGTTGAAAATTATTAAAATTAATTTGAATGCGAATTATTTAATTCGTGAAGATAAAATGAAATGTTATTCATAAAGTTGATAATAGTCAGTAGTTTAATTGCACAAAATTGATAGTATCGAAATGGAAAGTTAAGATAAACGAATTACATCACATACACCCTTACATAGTTGCTGCTTCATATTTACAACAGCCAAAGTTATGTAGAGGCTAGTGCGCTCGCCTCCCGTCATAGCGAACTGAGTAGAATTCCATAATAGCCTTACAGGAATATTTTCTGCATTATATTAACGATACCACATATTTGCGTACATACTATTTGTTAATATGCGGTACACTTAGGGTGTACACTAGCGTACAATCACCAATATGTCTTTCAACAAATCATATGACATCCTAACAAACACGTATTTTCTAGTCTGCATACAATGCAAGATCTTAATTCGAAGGAAAGAATAAGAATGTAATGGAGCGATTTGTGGAGCTTATCACAATGACGTGTGAATCTTCTGCATTATGTTATTTGTTTCACACTTACTGCATCCAGGTTTGTTAATTTAAAATTTTGGTTTTTACTCATTAATTGGCGATACTATGGGGTAGTTTTTACAATGATGGGGATCACTTGCGTGATCCATTGATATTTGTTAACCTCGTGCAAAGTATAGGCATCTTTCAGAAGCAAACACAACTTTTGTTAAAGTGATTTTTTTTTTACTCCGCGAAGCTGTATTCTCAGTGACGTGAAATGTATTTTTTTATATGACAACACTAATCACCTTTGGTGTGTAAAAATTTCATTCCACAGGAACCATTACTTTTTCCAATATCAGTAAATGCTTAGCTCAGGGTAGAGAAGTGCCAAATTTTCTTAAAAATATCCTAAACTTTTAGACGTTTGTGAATCGTACTATACAAGTCTGGTTTGGTTTATTTGGTAGGTCTTGGGTCCCTCTGTCACCCTCCTCTATATTAATGTCTACTCTCGGAACACTCTGTATAAGGAACTCTTGTGCAAAATGCCTTGCTTCTATACTCAGTGGTTTAAGCTGAACATCGTCAGAAGTCAGTGTTATAAAATATATACGATTACACTACATATTGCAATGCTCGGGTAACACAGACCATTGTTACTGGCTACAAAGTCCATCATCGTCTGATTATATAAGAGCGAGATTCTGCAGCTAGCGTCAATCAGTTGTCATCGTCCGTCTGCTGTCTTTAAGTCGTCTCTAGGTAAGTGAACTACCTGTGAATTTTTGGCGTGTTTCAACAAACCATTCTTATACAACTTATGCAATTCTACGATAATACTGATTGTGTTCCTGCGCAAGCCAACTGATAACCGCATATTTCATTTCATTAATATCAGATTGGCGCTGCCAAAACAACACTGTCTGAAACCAAAGCAGCTGCATGACAAACATATAAACCAGACGAACATTTATACATACAGGAACGCAATATCATGACTTAAGTTACACACAATTTGAATTTTGTTGAATTTTGTTGTAACTATGAAACTTAACATAAGCATACACTCAAATGTAAATCAGTTGGAGTCAAAAGATTTTACAGTGCAAATATTCATCAATACATAAAGTGTGATTAAATAGGTCAAATTTAATTGTGTTCCAAAATATAATTTTGATTTGATAGGTTTTATCGTTATAGTTATTGAGCAGAGAGTTAAAGATTTTGGTTATGGCGAAGGAAGGTTTCTTTTGGAAAAGTGTCATTGATGCTTCTGTTAAAGAGAATATTTTGATAGTTTCTTGTTTTGTAGCAAAACTATGCACTAAATAGTTCATTTGAAACAGATCAGTGTTACCGCACATGTATGACAGCGTCTTGTACACACACACGCACACACACACACACACACACACACACACACACACACACACACACACACACACACATATATATATATATATATATATATATATATATATATATATATATATATATACACACACACACACAATCCAGTAAGAGTAAGTATTCCTTCAATTTTGAACACCCGGTTACAAGACTCGTTTATTACATATACTAACTTAATTGTCTTCTTCTGAGGCATGAGCACCTTGGTGCAACTTGTGAATTACCCGAAATATAACTCCGTAAGACATTACGGAGTGACGGTATGCCTAAGTATCTTACTTCACTGTTTCTTTCTCAGCTAGTTTTTTATTATCTTGTATACTTGTCAACCAGCCAGCAGATAAACCAGCATTTACTGAATATTCCCTACTTTGATGGATGCACTACAAATGCAAAAATTTATGTGCAAGTCGCGCTAGAACAGAGTTTATTTTAAGGAATATGAACAATTATATATAATAAATCAACCTTTTCTTGGTTTCGTGTAGAAAATTAGTACCTACCACCATGACGATTTAGTTAAAAGTATTACATGATATTACAAACCTTTAGCTAATATCAGTGCATCTCTAAATAATTTAAATCAAATGTTTCCTGAATACCGTACAATGCTACAAAATATTCAATACCAAACACAGCAATAGCACAGTTATGTAACTTACAAACTGTTTTATAACGGTTATAACTGAAATTTTAACAATTAATAATTTTCAAAATTGAGACCGCAGTTAGTATTTCATTAACTGAATTCGTCAGACGTGTATAAATACTGTAAAACACTATAAAAACAGGATTACAAGCATTTTATAAAAATTATTGGTGTAGTTTTATGAAAATTGTAAGTACGCCTATATTCAGAGAATTTATTCTTAATAAAACATGAATACATTAAAAAGTATTTTTAAAACACTTATCATATAATGTATAACAAACTATCATTTGTTAAGATATAGATACACACACACACACATATATATATATATATATATATATATATACAGTTTAACAAAATAAATGGACTTTCATTTAACTATAATTTAACTCAAAATAAAATATAACTGTACAAACGTTTCTCATCGAACACAAGTAAAATCTGAAAACGCATAGTTATGAATATTACAAAATATCATACAAATGCTAGATACCTTTAAAAGTTTTCAATCCGAAAATATTATGCGTTGTCTGGTGTGTGTGTGTTTTAGTCAGCTTAAACAAAGAAGATTAAGCGTATAACACGATGAATTTTTTATTTAAAAATTTATGCCTAATTTTTACCAATTATTCAATTTAACTAAGCTAATACACTACCATGAGTGAACAATTGAGAAATTACTTAAAATACTTCCTGCTAAAATCGACAAGAAAATATTTTAATATATAAAATGGTTACGTTAAATATCGATGGGCGAAATAGCAAAACACATTGTATTCCTGTTTAAAATTTCTTTCGGAGTAAGAAAACAGTAATATATATATATATATATATATATATATATATATATATAATATATATATATATTATATATATATATATATATATAATGCTATTTGAAATGTCCAAGCCATTATTAGTAGTGCAAAGCTCTTAATGAAAATTCCCTTACTGAAAACACTGTATTCGAATCAGTGTCATTTTAATAGGAAAGGGTTATTTCGGATTGGCCAACTAATGAAATTATACTGGTTTTTGAAAGTGGCGCGATGTTCGGCTGGAATAATCGTGTGATGTCCTGCCTTGGATAAGTTTCTACCAGAGCACTTTGAGTCAGATCCTGAGTGTTTACGATAGTTATAAACACAGTAGATAAGTAGTCAATATGCGCCCTTATGTATTATACTGTGCCTAACTGCCGTCTCTAAAAACAAAAAATAATCAAATTTCCATCTTCATAATGTTATAAAAAATATACTTGGTATACAAATTATTATTGTATTTAATTCCAATACTTCATTAAATGTGTATACATATATACGTGTACATATAAATAAATAAATAAATACACACATGTATGCGTGTATATATATATATATATATCACACATAAACATACACGCTCACATTTTTAAGCATTTTTTCAGATTAGTCACAGCTTGGTTGTTTTTGTCAAAATAAATTACGTCAAATAGTTCTATAACATATTGTTTCTTAAAATAAAATACGTTTTATGGAATATTATTAAAGCCTGTTCAGATACAGACAGAATTAGTTACCAACGTTAGAAAACACAGATTGTAAACAGAGATGCTGTGATGATATATTGTATAGTATGCCTTTGTTTACAGGAGCTACCAGTCATGAACACATTCTTGATAGCTTTGTCGTTCCTCATACTTTCTGCAACAAGAGGATGCAGTGCTGAAGTAAGTGCTTCAATATACACTCACACTTGGGTATTGCTGCATGAAATACTACAAATTGTTAAACTGTACATGGTTACTTGTGATGCGGCAACTGTTCTGACCTACATTATGTTACATATCCTGACAACTACATTGATTGTTGCAGTTGCATTCGTTTAAGTGCACACACACTTTATGAACACAGGCTAGGGAACATGTGTTTATGTGACATTCAGCGAGGAAGTTAATTAAATAAAATACATTGTTTTATGAATTTAAGTACTTATATCACTAGTTGTTGCTTAGAGCGAAATTTTTCAAATTGGCAATCATGTCCAAAGAATAATTTACGTTCAACTCGCTTCAAGTCACTTAAATAGCTGAACACTTGGATTAAGGACTATGCTAAAGGAGTTGAGTAATCTCTTGAGGACATACACGAGGAGTTGACAAGTTCTCTTTCTTTCTTGTAGTACGCAAATAGGAAATAAAATATTTTGTTAGCACTACATTAATTAAAACTAAATCTCAACTGTGTAGTACTTGGTGAGATTACAAGAAATCACTCAGCCATGCAGAAAGTCGCTGTTACGCAGTCTTGTTGAACACACATAAAACAAATATCATGTGAACATAAAAGATAAAATCACTGTGTATATCCACCAGGGTCGTAGAAGTACAGGTCAATGATATGACTGAAAGCGTCACTTGCAATGAAGTGTTGTTTTAACATTGCAGAATAGCGTCGTACTAGCAGATCTCCTAGCGGCTCCAACACGTATTTGCTCCTTGTAGTCCCATTTACACAATGTTAAAACAACACCAGAGTGCCAGTGGCACCAATCAGTTATAACGGGGTCAATTTTCAACTCCAAGTGTTCAGACCTGTTCCTCTATGTGGCTAAAAGAAAACAGCTGATTGTGGTCCGCTTTAGCTGTGGAAGATAGGGTTTATGACTTATTTCAGGTTTGGACGTGTCAAATGTAAAGGAATTTACTTATGAAAGTCTGATTTCTTGTACTAGACATAAAACGCAAATTATTTTTACACATTATATATCTATTTATTTGGTTGTAGTGCAAAATCAGACAAGATATAATTTGGTACTATTATACTGTGTGCGCGGAATTATTTACTTTGTATTCAATATACGTCTGTGGTTAATAATTTTCGTAATTAATTAAAGGAATACAACACTGGGTTAAAAAATATTTAAGGTTTAGGCCATGTTTGAATATTTAACATCTTCATGTTTGCTGCAATAACCTAAATTAAGCTCTTGTAAATAAATTCAATGGTTCAAATATATTGCACTGTCTAAATAGTAGTTTTTATTGGGATTACATTAAACCACTTGACTTTTCTCGTCCAGTTATGCTCTGGAAAATAAAATGGAACTAAGGCTTGGGTAACAACAGTCATACTGCCAAAACTTGCAATGAATGAGACAGTAGTTATGCCATTGGCTAGTGACTATATTATATTGTGCAATAGTGGCCATTAAAAAGCAAATTTAAGCAATACGTATAACATGAATTAAAATCTGTTTAAAAAAATGTCCCTGTTGAATGATAATGGTGTCCCTTTGACTCCTTTTTCATTACAGCCGTAGACAACACATTTCTGGGCCATTTTTACAATACGCTGCAGCAAATTCAAATAGCATCCATGCGAAAACAGGCCACAATCAGCTGCTTAAGGAGCCAAGATGTTTTTGCCTCAATATTTTTGCGGCATCCTGGGTTTACATATATCTATGTCTATGGTTAATTCACCTTCTGTGTATATGGATTAGTTCTGCTGCAGGTTGGAAAGATATTAAAAGTTTGGCACAGGAAAAATGTCTGCCGTCTGAGAGCTGATAGGGGCAAGGTGTTTAAGCTTACCAATCACAGAGCTTTCCTGGATTTTAAGTTACATGATGTTGGTAATTGAAAAGCCGAAATAGGTTGGCTTTACACTTTAAAATTAAATTTAATTACTTCTCTCTTTACCGCGGCTAGTTAAAAATTTATTTTACTGCAGTTTCGCTATTTTTTACTTGCGTAAGCTACAGTAGCCGAACTAGGGGCAGAATATTGCCCTGTGCCAATCTCTCCCATAAGAAAACACATTTCCTTTATTACCTGTAGTACAATTGACATTAGCCGTGTCTCATTTAAATGAATCTAGAAGTAAATATTAAGAAATAATTAAACTGCATTTCTATCTTCAAATATATTTACAGTTTCGAAGTCGATTAATCGCATAGAAACGTCTGCTGATAGGCCTACGGGAAAACTAAATTATCTCAATAATTGTTAAATAAAGTACGATTGCTTAAAAACATTTTTAAACGTTATGTCCCCTTATATCAGGTTATGCTTATTAAAATGTACGAGACTACGTGTTATTGTATGTTTGGTACACTCTAAATCTAAATTAGTGAATATTCACTGATTCACGCCGATGGATCGAGCAGTTTAAACAAATTGAATCAGTGAGAAATCACTGTGAAGTCGGTAACTATTCACTGATTCTAGTTAAGAGTGCCAACATTCCACAAGTTAAGCAGTGAATGCCCACAGATTTTTCGGTAATTTCTCACGGACTCAATACGTGAAAACTGTTCTTTGAAAACTGAACAAGAAAAACGTGAATATTCAATTATTCATTAAATATTCACTAACTAAATTGTGACTATTTTCATTTATTCAAATTGTTGAAACTGCTCCATACATCAGCGTAAATCAGTGAATATTCACTAATCCAAATTTAGAGTGTAAGTCATAGAAGTGTAACAAATATTTTCTAAATAAATAAAATATATATTTTACACAATATCTATAATACATTTGATAGCAAATGCATATGCCAAAAATACTTGTGTTTAAAACAGTTTGATTTCTTACTTTCATGATACTATGCATAGGTATTTTCCTAGATACGAAGATGTATATTTATGTAACCATTCGTACACACATGCACACAAATTTACATACATACAACACATTTTTACGTATGTTCCCAGTTCATGTTCAAATTGTTTTTCTTCTGATTGACTACAATTTTTTTAATTTTTCTTTTAAGTCGTTTTTTTTATTTCATTAAAATGAAACACTGTTAAACGATAAGTGTATTGTATGAGTTGTATTGCTTTCTTTCAGGCGGAGACTGGAAACACAACAATGAACGAGAACCAGAACTGCTCAATTCCTGAGCTTCGAGAAGCGGTAATACTTAACGCCGGCCAAAGGGCCAGCGGTGGGTTAAGCCCATTACACTACTACCTAACCTCAAACCACCACTACCCTTCATTCATTGGCCACAGACTCTCATTGCTATTTATCGAAATATTGTTATTCAAGCATGTAGTGTTTTCAGATGTCTGATTGCAGGCAGTGTCATGTCTTATTGCAGGAAATATTGACGTGAACGTTTTATAGGCCGTCATGCTATTTGGCCAATCTCATCAGAGCATAACATTTAATCTATGTTGAACTCTCAAAATAATTATCACATGCAAATAATTAATCAAGTTAAGTGTCTTACTTTGTAATAATTAGCTCTGTGCAATTTTTAAATATATTAAAGCGTGCCACAAGGTGGCCGGAAGTTGCGCACCCCGTATGGGTCGATGAGTCCTTGGCGGCCATCATGATCGTGGCAGTTCGTCAGTGTCGTCCGAACAGGTAGGACGCTGTCCGTGTGCACTTCGAATTTTGTTACTGATTTAGTTTTCAATAGTCTTCATGTAGTATACCGGTTCACCTGTGCAAACACACGTCTTCAGGCATTCTCCCTAGTATTGCTAGTCCGCTTCAAATAATAATTATTACCAGTTTTGGTACTTTTGAGGTAAACCCACGTGCGAATCCAATCATCGCCATAGGGGCTAGGGAACTTATATCAAGAGCCATCCGAGCATTCCCGTTAGCTATTCGGGACGGATATAATTTATGGTGCATTATATTAATTTGGTGTATAGGTCCCCTGTGTATTTTACAGTTTTATCATAATTTCAAGGGCATAACCCCTGATTCCAATTGACCACGTGTGCGTGTTAATGGCCGCCATAGGGTAGCGAGTTTAGTTCCATGGTTACGTTTGCCCTCATTCACATCCATTTGCATAGCATAGAGAAGAGAGAAGCATTCATGATATGTTAGTTATGTTGATCGCAGTGAGTACATTCATTCGGCAGGCATAATCCATAATCACCAACGCCATTACCATTAACCACGCCTGTAGAGTCATCGCTACACTGTTACGTGTCCGGGGATAGGCTGCCTTGCGTCGCTCTTCAGGAAAAAGCAAAGCAATTGTCATCTAGAGCATTCACATTTCGCACCTGTGTCCGCCTCTAAGCAAACCATTGGTCCAACCTAGTGACCACCGATCCTTGCTGCCAAAGAGCTGCATTTTCACATGCCACAGGGGCATCTATCATTCACTTCGCACGCGTCCATCACAGCGTAATCATATATATAATTCACGGTAATAGAACATCCCAATACCTTGTTGCATACCTAAAACGTAATATTCAGGCACCTTGTATTTTTTAACCAATAAAATCACATTGAAATGGAGCATTGCCTTTACGTCATGGTATAGTGTGTTACAACCTATGTAACAGTAAGCACAAGAACGAAGTTTGCGGGATAACAGAGCACAACGAACAGACCACCCCCTGAGTCACCCAACAGTCTGTAAAGTGTAATACTAGGGGAGTATTACTGGCGCCTTGTCATCCGTCCCCCCATAGGTCGAATCTATATCAGATTGGTTATCCTGATCCCACCACGAGATTAAACTTGACTGACGGAGTGACGTCACAAGTCTCAAATATATTTTATATCACTTCGCTCGCAAATAGAACATGCAAAATTAACGATAGTATTTGGCGACTAATTAAACTTCATTGCTCTGCACATGACTGTACACAGTCTGTGATCCCACCACGGTGATGTGGGTTCGATTCCCGTCGGGTCGGTCCCCGGGCTTTCACATGTGGGAACCGTGCCGCTGCTCCATACTCACCTCATGTCACACCTCACCAGCGTAAAGACACTTCATGTCTGTATTTCAATGGACACAGGTTTAGTGTGATGTTATTTACCTGTGACCCAGCTTTGCAGAGGATTGGTCTACCTAAAACTTGTGTGCCAACCAGAGATACCGAACAAGGTACGATAGCTTACAGACTAGTCTGTTATCGGAAAATAAAGCCAATTACGCAGGTTCGTAGGCATAACACTGGTCTCAGCTTTGTCGTACATTGTTACAATACCGAGCTTTAAAATATTTCGTAATATATTTAACTCTGGTTAGCAAAGGACATGCTATCCGATAATAAAAAAACATTAATGGCCACCAGAAAAAAAACCTTGTTGCTATATACCACACCAAATTTATATAATAAGTTTTGCAGCGGTTTCGAATAATTTTTAGCCGCGAGAAAAACATTTGGTGAGTTCCACATTGACAAACATTTCTTAGTTACCACAGAACCATTTCCGTTTATTTCTGTGTTCTACAACTTAATTGTTGTACTTAATTATTAAACTAAAACTATGCTATTGGCTTAGTGTTAATAATTTACAGAATAAGAGGTTGTATTTTGAGTTATTTTCCTCCTATGGGAGCAAAGGTTGGTTGTGTGAGTCTGGATCATATCTATTATAAATATGTAAATGTATATTAATAGAAATATAGCTATTCAGCCATACTTACTTCAGTAAGTTAAAGACACGGTCTTCATCAGTGTTCATCAACGTGTTTTTATGTTTTATTTGTACCAGACATTTGTTCTTTTTTTAGACACAAAATGTGACCAAATTTGTTCCTATGAACACCCACCGACCAGCGGCAATGTCCGTCACGATTACAACATGCGATAAACACCGCCGGGAATCGAACCCGGACCGCTTGGTGGGAGGCGAGTCCTCTAGCCACTACGCGTTTAGTTCTTATTTGTGTATACACTTATTTATTTATATTTTAAGACGTGACCCTACATATTATTTGTGGAAAGTTTGTAGTAAAGTCAACGCACGCCATTAGTGTTGTGTTTTACGAATCTGAGTGGTATTAAAATCTAGAAAATTAAAAAAAAAAAAAAAAAAAAAAAATTAAAAAGTAGCTTTAGAAATTTGTTGAGCCCCAAAATCGTGCTTATAATAAGCGTTCTACATTTTGTAGATTATAGAAGCATAGTTTGAAGTGTGTTCTTTTCATATGTAAACATATTGGTAACAAAGTTAGCAGTTTCGCATATTAGAGTAGAAACATGGCACGTTGTAGCAACGTCCATCCACCAAGGACATAGAAGTCTTCATGGTTCATCATATGCACTGACTTGCCTTGTCATAGAGGTAAACATACATGATCGTTGTTTATTTACAGTAGCGAAGTATAGTGTGTTCTCTGGCAAGCAGAGCATAGATATAACTATACACAACATACAGTACAGAGAAAGTAGGCGCAACTCTGACTTCATGGACTCGCTTCGAGAGGATCCGGGTTCGATCCGCAGCTCCAGCCATCCTGATTACGCCTGTCCGCGGCCGTAGAAGAACAGGTCTGGACACTCGCCTGGATATTTGACCCCCTTGTTGTTTGGCTACAGTTCACCAAGTTACCGAGAATATTGTGTTTTATTGGCGCTGATGTTAGGGCGGTCGGACTAAACTCCGCCCACTTCCTTCCCGCTTAGATAAACAATTTATCAAAACGTATTTTTTTTATCAATTTACGAAATACTTTCTTTGTTCGCAAATTTAAGAAAAGGCT
This sequence comes from Medauroidea extradentata, assembly GCA_003012365.1. NCBI lineage: Eukaryota > Metazoa > Arthropoda > Insecta > Phasmatodea > Phasmatidae > Medauroidea > Medauroidea extradentata. Next base: position 29,001 of record PNEQ01045247.1, read on the forward strand.
CCAGCAATCTTTATTTACTTTATAAATTTAAGAATGGAAAAAAGTGGACGGAGTTTGAGTCCGACCGCCCGGAAAACAGCGCCAAAAAGTACGACATTCTCGGTAACTTGACGAACTACAGTCAAACAACAAGGGGGTCAAGTAAAATATATTGTTAGATAGGCGAGTGTCCAGACCTGTTCTTATACGACCGTGCGCCTGTCAACATATTCCTGAAATATCGCCCCAGGCGAATGCCTGGAGGGTTCCTTAACAAAGGTCATGGGAATTTCCTCTCCCAGCTCAAATTGTACCTAGGTGTGTGCCATAGTCTCAAAAGACATCGCTGTCGACATTACAACTCGCAGTGACGTATCGACGGCGTTGGAACGTGCTTGAGTTTAAACGGAGACGGTTTGTAGGGTTACCAGACACTCAGAATAATGAGGACATTCATGTCAAAAAAGGTCATTTCACTTAGAAAGAGGACAGTCAAAATATTGAATAAGAACGGGAATATTTCATTCTTTCATGATTGCTGGCGTCTGTAGTGACGCCAAAACCTTAAATACTTACCATTGTCTCAACAACAATGTCGATTGCATGAGAAACAATGGCATTTCGAATAGTTGCTTCTACTTGGGTTCTATCCCATGAAATATGTCTTGCAGTTTCCAAGTCTTGAAAAATTATCTCACCCAGGCTAGATGTACAATCCATTGATGGAAAAGAACTTTCTCTTTGACATTTTACTGACACAATGAATAAATATGGGTTGTTGTAAATCAGCAACTCATTAATAGATAAACATTCAGTTACTTTCCTAGCATTTAATTTCAGAAGGAGTAAAATCGTATTGTTTACACATAATATTCAGCTCTGGAACCCTTTCATGTACGCAATGTCTCATCCTACTAAAAAGCCGGACATTTTTGAGCATCAAGAAAATTCTGGCCGGACGCAAAAAAAATCCATAAAATGGAGGACATGTGCCCCTTTATCAGAACGTCTGGTATTCCTAGATATAAGGTTTCAGGGAGCTATTACTTCTTTGTGATTTGTGAAATGCGAATTTGGTTGAGATGGGATTTAAAATAAGTGTTCTGATGCCTGGACCGTAAGCAGAAGCGTAAGGTCCTCTCCGGGAAAATTTTCAGCTTCAAAGTGCGAAATTCTGCTATTCAAGCAGTTTTATAACTTTTACATAGAATATACAGCGGGTAGGAATATTAAAAACTTTAAAAGGTGTAATTTATGATTGTGTGATGTGAACAAAACAGCATCTCCACTTCAGTATACTTTGTGATAATATTGCAGGTATGCCAGTCACAGTAACTTACAACAGGACCAGAACTATCGCTCTTGCAACCATTCACTCCCAAGACATTTTACATGCATTGAAATTTCTACCACGTAATAGACTTGCCCAGGAAAAGAATGTTAAAATAAAATAGTAGGGCCTAATGGTTAAAATATTTAAATATAATCTACACTAACTGAAAATGTGATTCATACATTTCGTTGATATTTATACCTGACTACCAAACTTAAATTGGAAAATATATTTAGTGGGTTTAGTGAATCAAATTATGTCCGATATTCTTACTTTCTAGTTCTTTATTTCTATAATAACAAAAGCAAATGCCTTTCAGTGGCCAGCAGTTAAATTTTACTTCCTAGATATCGACCGGCAAGACACGAACGTGTTTAATTTTTCATTGCTAAATTATTTTCCGTATTGTTGTTACTGCATATGCTAGTATATCATAAAAATTGGTTCTGTTAAGCAAAGGAACATACTTTCAAGTGCTCAGTTAACTTAAAATAAAACAATCTTGACCTACATCAAGTGCTACTTCTGCCTGGAACAGTTTTGGGCTTCGGAGGCTCAGAAGAAAACTAAGTAATAAGAGTGACCTTGAATCTCGCTTGAAATACCGCCTCGACACTAAGAAAGCTTTGTAGCATTAAATTTTGCTACGCGACTTAAACAATGACGAAGTTTGTAGCAAAGTTCAGCGCCGTATTACCTATATCAGAGTTATTTATCTGGTCAGGTCATTATGCTTTGAGTCATGGAAGTCAGAAAAAACCATTTCGTGTATTTGTGTAAGGACATCTCGCTCTTGAATGAGCCAAACAGAACAAGGTTATTGAGATACCTCGAGTCTGTGATCTGTGGATGCAAACCCAAGACGCCGAGATTTAAAAACATCCAATCACTGACCATGAAGCATAGCTGTAAACATAATCATAAGAAATGTAATCACTAGTCCAAAAATGTTCAGCGAAAATCACGCTACCCTATAAATAGGGACAGGAATTTTTGGCGAAAAAATGTCTGCCCCAATTTGTTTCAGTGTCTTACATGCGCACCTGCAGCTCAACTTCATGATTATTGACAGAGTGTTTTTATGCAGAGTCGTTATTCATTTGACTGTGCCAATCAGTACACGGATAACTACCACACATCACGTCTGTGATTTGCGGGTTTAACCTCCACACGCCGGGTGTTAAGGCATCCAATCACTGACCACAAAGCAGAGATGCAGGTGCGCACGTAAGGCACTGAAGCGAAGTGCTGCGAAAATCTTATCGCGAAATTTCCTGTCCTTACCTATGAATATCTCTAAATATGATCAATCGCATTATATTGGTTTTAAGTACTGTTGATAATAAGTTTAGGCCTATAGTTTGTATTTCCCTCAAGGTCATTTTTATGACAGTAAGCACGTGTGATTCCAGATGCAGGAGTTCAACAGGAATGGTAACTGGACTCCAGTGAAGATCACGCTGGACGCTGCGGTGAACTACAATAGTAGCGAATACGAGCTGTTGGCGTATACAAAATATTTTCCTCTTTATTTTGGCTTCGCCGAGAATACACAGTTGCTATCGCTTCTTCTATGTAACGGCCTAGATGTGAACGAAGTTTATTTTATGGATCGAACCTTGCTTCACGGGGCAGCTCAGTGCAATAATATACAGATGGTGAAGTTGTTGCTCGACCACGGGGCAGACTTGAACAAGAGAGGCTGGGCTGATGAAACACCTCTTCATATAGCGGCGTCTAGGGGTTACCTGGATGTCGTGAAGGAGCTGGTGCAGGCTGGGGCTAACACGACTGCTACAAACACCATAGATCTCACTGCCCTAAACCTGGCCTTGCGCTTCAATGAGACACAAGTGTCTGAATACCTGGAGCAGTTCCCACACTAGCCTCGCTCAGGGATTCGTGTAGTCTCGTTGTGCGCTACTCTATTAATGATAATGTCGTTGTTACGGGGGAAGAGGTGTGACCATTTGTGACGCGGAAACGGACAAAGTCTTTCTCGTCAGCCAAGTAAAATGATCTATGAAAGAGTTGCACAGTTGGCGTGAAAGACTGGGTGTAGTTTCTTGAACAAACTTCACTGCGATGCAGATAGATGCCCGACAGAGAAAACGATTGTGTTTTGTTTTGTCTCATAGTTGTGTCTTGTTTTATGGTTCACATGTTTTATGTGATTGTCTTTCTGACAAAACAGGTCTCGTCTGCGATGGTAGTATATTTTTTTTCTTATTTGGCTGTCTTTTTATCAGACACTATTTAATTAATGTAATTTTATGTTGCATACGTATTGTGTTTAATAAAGCATACTCTGCTTATTTTTTCTTTTTTGTTCTCTTTAGTTTTCTTTGACCGGTATCTGCAGCGCAACAGAGCACTTCTAAAAAATTACATCCAATAACCAGTATTATTCGTTATTCACCAGACAGCCTTGACTACACCCAACCTGAAGTAATCCTGGTCTTACAGTCTGCTCTCAAGTCTCCACCTTGTAGTGCTGAGTATCAGACTGGTACAAACACCTGCCCAGTAAGTTCTTCGTGCGAGCACATTGGTCTTGAAAGAACATTACCTGTTGACAAAAAGGAACATTTGTTTGCAGAAATAACACAAAATTATGTAGAGGATGATAGTATATATTATAGTGTAGCATCTGTCACTATAACCACTTACTACATTATAAATAAACTACATGCAACTGGTAATCTCCTTTCAAACAGTAAAATAAATAATTACAGGGGCAATGATGAAAGTAATGTTATGTTGCATTTGCGGGTGTAGTTAACTCTAAACTACCCAAGAATACTGAAAAATGTGTAACAAAATTAATAACATCCAAAAATAGAAATATAAATTACAGTGATTTAGTATTTCTTTGAATAAGAAAATGTAATGGTAGGAGAGTTGGAGCGCGCCTCTTTTGTTTGTTTTGGAGTGGAATATGTGTTATGTTGGATGAGAAGATATGCGATGGATTGAGTGGACGTACTGTGGACGAATTAAAGGGAATGATAAAGTTGCAGGCGTGAATTTATTTATGTATGGTACAAAATTATAAAATAGAAATCAACTTTGTAACAAATGTAATATGTATCTCAGAGGATCACAGAAAAAATAACGAATTGATATGTTTTCATATTCTAGTCTATGTGCTTGTAACAATTTTCTGTAGAACTAAATACTTAGGTGGTTGTATATGTCTATACGCAAAAGAATGCCTGAAGTCAGACAAAAATTGACATTTTTTATCTTTGTACTGAGAAAGACTGCTCTGCAGATCTCATAAAACACTAAGCAAATAATATTTGATCCTTGTCATATATAGATCCCCCTCTGGATATATATGCACTTTTTTACATATACTTGACAATATATTAAATAAACCGTATAGAAGAAAAACCCACATATTATGTGGTAATTCCAATGATGATGCTCAAATACTACAGCTAACAAGTTTGTTTTTTATCCGAATGCCCTGCTTCTTTACCAGTAAGACTACGACACATAAATGAGAGAACCATAAATTAATTCAAAATTATCCTACTTCAGACTTGATGGCAAGTTGTGTACCTGTCAAATAATACTAATGAAATGTTTAATAAATCTTATAGCCAACTTTGAATACTGTTCGAGTCTTGCTTTCCTAATAATAAAATCAAACCAGATCATGCAATACCTGAAAACTCTGGTTAACAAATGTTATCAAAATCTCTTTTAGCAACAAACGTAAAATATGTGAACAATGCACAAGTAATATTGATATAAATGTAACGATCTACCACAAACAATACTGCAAAACTCTAAAGAAAGTTATTAGCGGTGCTAGGAAAACGTAGGTTTTACAACAACCAAATTCTAGATTCAACAGATAAAATGAAATCTACACGGAACGTGATCAAACAACAATCTGGCAAAATAGAAAATTCTAGCAAAATTCTCCTTTCTGTTGATGTTGTAGGTGTTGATCACCCTTCTAAAGTTGCTGCTACCTTTAATAATTATTGTCTTTCTATAGCTGGCTAGATAAGATGAACGATCCTGTATACCGATCATATTACCTTACTATAAAAGCCGCACTTCAATAATGCATATCCTACTCTTATTTTTGAATATACTACACCTGAATAAATATGTAAAACAGCTGAATAATTAATATTGAAACCATCATATGGTTTTGATGAAATCAGTGGTAAATTACTCAAAAGTTGTATTGTTGAAATCTTTGAACCGCTTAGCCACGTATTTAATCATTCTGTAAACAGTGGAGATTTTCCAGATTGATTGAAAACTTCTATTGAAATCCCGATACATAAAAATAATGATAAAAATAAGTTAAAATACTTTGGTAGCAAACAGAATATAATGTGGCTGACTTTTTCTATTGTCGCGAGTCTCCCTTGTATGTATTTAGTTTTATTATAATCTGCTACCATTAAAATTACATGTACTCTTGAAATGTGTGCTGGTAGGGAGACCGGACACAAAATAGGCTGTTGCCTGACTGCTGCTCATGTAGAGCTAACATTACAGTTTAAAATTGAATAAATAATTCCCAGAGGATATTTATACTTAAAAAAGCAATAAAACACAGGTTCAAGTGCCAGAAACCTTTATATAAAATTTATACATTAGATTTTACAATTGCTTAGTTGTTAAGTTTGCACATAAAATTTATATTAATTCAGAAATGGTTGCTTTTATAGAAACGGAGCCCCTTACAAACAAACTTTAATAGAATAACAAAATAGATAATACAACAATTACATTAAGTTACTTTTTATTTATATTTAATGACACACGTTTATGTTGAATGTTAAGAATGCAAAATAATTGACGACGCATTGCCGTCATTGCAGTATCCATAGAGTAGGATACTACATATAAAAAATATAAAGTCCGTGAGGCGGCTACTTATCACCATGTTGAAAGACGAGTTGACGTCACGCAATGACCAATTCGGTCTGCCTGGTTTGCAGACTGGAGAATATCAGTTGAGCCACGAACATCGAAAACTTGACAGGGAATTGAGTTGAAAATTGGAAATCGCATCTCGAACTTGGAACTGTAACTAGCACTTGGCAACTGACACCTCAGACTAGCACCTCGGACTAGTGCCCTCTGTGAACAGAGGCAAAAACGGGAAAAATTTAGTTAACGTTCGTGGCTAGTAAACGGGAAAGGGCTCTCACGGCGGAAACACTTACCAAAGATGAGGGTGACGAAAGCTCAGACGAGAGCATCTAGAAGCTGGTAGACGTAGATAGTAGAAAAATATGTTCTACATTTCCAAAGATGGAAACTACGGCACTATTCTATTATAACTGAGAAAAGAACTAGAGTAGCCATGAGTGACTATATCCTGACGATACAAAATGTCCGTGTTACACACGTCACGTAAGAAAACTAGTCTCGTGCAGAAGCACATCTGGCGCGCACAAGGTGAGAACTAGTAATGGCCGCTAAGTGATGTTTCACGAGACCGCGTTCCTAGTTCCGGAGATTAAAAATCTCTCAAGAGATGGTGTGCGAGTGTTGAAACGGCCACAATGGTGTGCGAGTGCTGCAAGTAAAACAGAAAGTTATCTTACATGCGGCTTGAAATATAACTCTGGAGATGTGTTACAAAAAGCGAGTGCTGTGGCTACAGCAAGCAAGCGGCTGGCATGTATGGCCGGAATAATAATAGCAAATTAAAATTTAAAATTCCCCAAAAACCAACAAACACTTTACACGATAATAAAATGACAATATAAATACCACTGGCAAACTGTTCTGCCTCAACAGACAATTGAATGAATATTAAATTAAAATATTAAGTTTAAAACAAATTATTAAATTAAGTAAAATTTTAAGACGACACAGACTCCTCCCACCCCCCCTTAAAGTGGATGGTTTGGTGTTTCCATCCAAAAAATTTAAAAATTCATTAAGCATGTATCTGACAGCTATGCTAAAATATTACAAAATTCTAATATAAAAAGAATGATACAATGACAAAATAGACAGTAACAATAGCAATCGGCATGTAAATCAATTGGGATCCCATTAAATTAAAGTGATGCTGAGTCGACGCAATATTTATTTATTTATTTATTTATTTCGTCTTTCATTTTCTTGGCGAAGTTAAGGCTAAAATGCCTTCTCTTACACTGTACATTATAACACACAATTGATTATGTACAGTTGCAACTAGTTTTTGCAGGTATTTACAAGAATGTCTTTATGACAGTTTCTTAAAACTAGTACCTAGGAATTTTTGGAATTGTGAGTGTGTAGCTGATTTTTGTCAACACTGGACACACATACAGTGTAAATTTATTTCAATATGGATGCATATACGTGCTCAATGGTACTGCATTTGGAAAACTTCAGTTTTCATTTATTCTTCTTCTTTTCATTTCATTTTGTTTCGTTTATGTTAACCCTTTGTTTTTTTTTTTTTTGTGCCTGCCAAGGAAATGGTGAAGGAAAAAGGTCAAGTGGGTGATCAGTCCACAGGGCCTCCTGTGACAGAAAGCAACAAGGTGGACAGAACAACCTATTTAAGGTTAGTTGAAATTCCCTTTATTTGGGAGATGTGAGCTCGACGCTCGAATTGCCCGTTGGTTGGGTCGCACAGTGCGACAGTAACTGGGGTTAAAAACCTCTGAATTTTGTAAGGACCCTTCTCGCGATAGGAAAGCTTGGCTTCTCTTTTGTCTATGGCTCTTTGAATGGGTTCGGCTTACGATCCTTGTCATATTTCCTCTTATTTTGTTCGTAAGCCAGATTCAAATTCTTCTGCTCTCGTTTCCAAATCTCCTTGATGTCCTTCGGATCATCAGGCAGCAAGTCCGCTAGGGTCCAAAGATTGGAAAGTGGTGAATTTGGTATGTAAGTAAACATCAGTTCAAAAGGAGTGGCCTTGTGTCCCTCATGGCGGGCATAGTAGAAAGCCATTTGCAACCAAACAAGGTTCTGATCCCATTTATCCTGGCTGTCAGCATGGAAAGCTATCAAAGCTGCACGGAGATTCCTATTGAAGCGCTCCGCATGTGATGACGGCTGTGGGTAGTATGGGGTCGTAGTGACATGTTGAATGCCATGAGTGAAACACATGTTTTTGAACTGGTGGGACTTGAACTGTGGACAGTTGTCAGAGACAATAATTGAAGGTACTCCTGAATTTTTAAAAATGTAATTCCTCAAAGCTGAAATTGTAGTTTCTGTAGTGGCTTTGCGAAGAAGAATTAACCAAACAAATTTAGTAAAAGCATCTATACATACTAGAAGCATAGTATTGTTTAATTTAAAACGAGAAAATGATACTACGAAATCAATGAAAATCTCTTGTAAAGGACGCTCTGCAACATCTGATGAAAGATAACCTAATTTGGTATTTTGTGCTGGTTTACTCAGAGCACAAAGTTTACAATGTTTAACTCTTTCTGAAATATCCTAATACATACCTTTCCAAATGAAAATACATTTAATAGAATTTATGTTTTTGTAAATACCCAAGTGGGCTCCTTGGCGAGGAATGATAATATTGAAAAACCATATCACGAAGATTCTGTGGCAAAACAATTTTATGATCTCTAGAAAAGCGAAGTTTTCAATATAAAATACCGTTAGAAATTTTGTACTGCTTGGGGGCTGTACCCTTCTGAAGCTGATCAATAATTTCACAAATGTGAGGATTGGACTGTTGATGAGTTTTGGTGTCCTGAAAAGCTAATGGAAAATCTGTTAACAAAGCATTGCAAACATTTGACTGATTTGATGTACTAACCTCCTCTGGATAGTTCTCATACATACAAGACAAAGAGTCGGCAACAATGTTTTGAGTTCTTCTTATGTGTTGGATACGGAATTTTAGAGAAGAAATGTTGGCAATCCATCTGCCTAATTTGCCTAATTGTTTTGGATATGTTAATAACCATGAAAGAGCTTGGTTATCAGTCTCGAGTAGAAATTCTTGATGATCTAAGTACTGTCTGAATTTATCTATACCAAAAACAACTGCGAGACACTCAAGTTCGTAAACTGAAGAAGCTTTCTTTTCCTGATGGGTGAGTGTTCGCGATGCAAAATCGACCGGCTGACGTTGACCATTGATTTCCTGTGAGAGAACAGCACCTAGTGCAATGCTAGAGGCATCTGTCTGAAGTATGAAGGGTTTTGAAAAATCAGCAGTTCTTAAATCAGGAGGGCTAGCAATAGCCTTATTTAGAATGTCAAAAGATTCCTGTTGTTCTTTTCCCCATACAAATTTTACACCTTTTTTCCTTAACATGTTCATTGGGACTGCGTGTTCAGCAAATTTTGGAATGAATTTAGAATAGAAATTTACCATGCCAATAAAGCGCGAAATGCCTTTCGTATCCTTCGGCGGAGGGAAATTTTTGATACAATTGGTTCTGTCAGGGTCAATTGAAACACCTTTTTCTGAAACTAGATGACCGAGAAATGAAATCTCTTTTACGGCAAACTTTACCTTCTTGGGGTAGGCAGTAAGACCAGATTTGCAAAGTCTTTCTAGAACTTCCTTAAGATGAGCAACATGTTCCTCAAAATTCTCAGAATAAACTACCAAATCGTCCAGGTAGTTAAAAACAAATTTTAATTTAAGATCACCTAAAACTTGGTCAAGAAGGCAGGTAAGCACTTGTGCTCCTGTAGCAAGTCCAAATGGGACGACAGTGTACTGATACAGATTCCAGGAAACACAAAAACTGGTAATATGTTTGGATTCCTTGCTTAAGGGAATTTGATGATATGCGGAGTTAAAATCAAAAACTCTAAAATATTTGGCTTTACTAAACCAATTGAATGCAGAGTTCAAATTTGGCAGGTGCGCATTTTCTATGTATATTTGTTTGTTGAAACCATGGTAGACCACCAGAAGACGTTGATCATTACCTTTTGGTACAAGAAAAGCGGGAGAGCTATAAGCTGATTTTGATGGTTCAATGGCCTTTTTTTTTCTAAAAGATCTTGAATTTGGTGTTTCATTATTTTCATCTTAGGTGGAGCTAAATCATAAGGATGTGATTTCACTGGCTTGGGATCCAAAAGTTTGATTTCAAACTTTAGTAAATGTGTACGACCTAATTTACTAGTTAAAACATCAGAAAATTCTGTACATAAATTTTTAATTGCTTGCTGTTTATCGTTATCAAGATGTTTTAAATCTAGAGGATTTTTGTTTTCCTGTATTTCTGTTACTTCCATGGAATTGTTGTTCTGAGGTTCTGAATTACTAAATGGATTTAAGACAATGGGTTTGAATTTAAATGTGATGCATTTAGCTTGTACATCAATAAGCATTCCAGTTTTGGAAATGAAATCTGTCCCTAAAATAAAATCTGTGACAAGTACGTCACACTCTAAGAATGGAAAAATCCATGTGAATGGATCAATTTTTATTTTCACATAAACTATCTTATTAATTAGACTCAATTCTTTTGACTAAATGTTTTTCCTGAAGTTTCTGGAAAAGTGATCCTGAAATAGAACTACGTACAGATCCTGTATCAACTAAAGCATCAATTTGAATAGAACCAACGTGTGTGGCAAGATATGGCAAAAATGGAGCAGTGTGAGGCACAATGCTGTGACACTTTCTTTTCTTTAAAAATCTACTACGTTTACATTTCTTACATTCATTTTCGCTGTAACAATGCCATTTGTTACCTGTGTCATCTTGAATAAAAGCATTAATATGAGACAGTATTGGGAACTAGTTTAATTTTTGACTTGAGCTTGGAAGTGTCTGAATAATTTAAATTTTTTTAAATTCTTTATTTTCCACGTGGCCCAAAACGAGAAGATGGTTTGGATCACTGCCCTACACGTTTTTTTAATTAGATTGTTGTTATTTCCTATTTCTACAATCGGCAAACACTTGACCGAATTTTTTACAAAAACTACACTGAACAGGTTCAGTCTTTTTTTTTCTATTCTGGAATAAATTTACTTTTAGGTTTGTGAAATGTTGCTGAATGTGTATTTACATTACGCCCTTAATAAATTTTATGTGGTGTGAACTTGTCTCTCTAATTAAATGTGGGTCTACCACGTGCCTTACCTGCAAAACTACATTGGTAGAATTTATACACAAACGGTCCAAGTCAACAAAAGTTTGTGGCCTGGTGGCAAAAACAGCGCGAGAACGCGCAATAGGGTTCAACCCATCCAAGATTGCTGAAACAATCTCAGTCTCAGATACTGGAAGCCTGAGCACAATAGCTGCCTCCTTGATATCAGCTATGTAATGAGCCAAGGGCTCTTGATGTGACTGTAGTCGGTTGTACCACTCTAACCTTAGATTAACCAAAAGTCTGGCAGGAACAAAATAATTCAGTACATCTCCATGGTACTGGTCAACTGAAAAATTATTGTTAATGACAAAACTTGTACGATCACTCAAAGGTGACCTAGTGAAAGGGAAAATTATTTCCAGTAATTGGTTATCAGGTATATTACCTTTTTGTTTTATTTTAATAATTTCATGAAGAAACTTTATTAACTGATTTACATTTAAGCCATCAGCTTCTGGGAAAGCTGAGAAAACTCTCTCTAGAGGTTGTGAAATTTATCAAAAACAGAATGTGATGAAGTAGTGTTGGAGATGAGGTGAATGACAAGTGGATTGTGATGAGACGCTGTGTGTTGTGGTGCAGTTGGCATGCCTGCAGTGGTTTGAAGGCTAAAAATAGGGTTGCTTGAATTTATAGGCTTTGGTGGGTTAGGAATATAGGCTGGAGCTTGGTAAGTGGGTTAGGAATATAGGTTGGAGCTTGGTAAGTGGGTTAGGAATATAGGCTGGAGCTTGGTAAGTGGGTTAGGAATATAGGCTGGAGCTTGGTAAGTGGGTTAGGAATATAGGCTGGAGCTTGTAAGTGGGTTAGGAATATAGGCTGGAGCATGGTAAGTGGGTTAGGAATATAGGCTGGAGCTTGGTAAGTGGGTTAGGAATATAGGCTG
>PNEQ01045255.1:0-33633 GCA_003012365.1 Medauroidea extradentata
AAACCTGTAAATTTATACCGCAAAATTATATAAACACAATATTTTATGGACAAAAATAAGTAATACTGCCATATACCGCAATGTTAATCTGTCCCCACATGCGACTTCAGCGCTCCTAGCGGCAGAAATTTTCCCTGTGCCAAACTCTCCCATAAGAAAACACATTTTCTTTCTAACCTTTAGTAGAAATAACCTTAACAGCACTTAAAACAAACAATTGACAGTTGAATAGCCATTAGAATGCTGGCGAACGTGACTATCTCGGCAGCTTACAGTTCACCACCTTGGCTTCTTCTGTGGTATCTTCTACGAAGCGCGCTAGTGGTATTTCAGAAACTAAATCGGTTATTTTTTGTTAGTGAATCCATGTATTTGCTTATTGCAAGCCCAGGCGAAGGACAAATGTTGTTTGAAGCTTAATAAATGCTGGTATACAAGAAGTGATTCGCAATGATTATAGAGCCACGATTGTGTGGCGAAGAGAATTTTGCACCATTTCATTTCAATTCCTTTCGTGTGCTTTAGTAGCTCTGCTTCACGATTACTAGAGTCCCGGAAATGGCACAGGTCCAACGACCAGCCGGCTAGACTCCACAGTCCTGTGTACACTCTGTACTCATCTACTTGTTCATTGGCTGATGCTCCAGTGAGTGGACAGTTGTACATGTGACAAGGTAGTGCGGAATTCTGTGAGTGTTCTCATACAGGTCTGCTACTGGTTCACAGTTTTCAATGAAGAGGTTCAGAAACTAAATGTGTGCAGGAGTTCGAAATCTAACGTCTTCTCAAATGAATTCGCGAAATTTAGGAGCTTCTAACGATTATTAGTAGCGTGTCTTTGTTGGGAAACGTTCCTCATTTGACTGCACTAATCAGAATAAGAATATAGTGGCACCATACGGCTGTGATTCGCCAGTAGAACCCCAAAAGGAGTAATAGTTAAAACATTAATTTACAGACCATGAAGCAGAGCTGCAGATGTCCACAATAGGCATTGGGACAAAATGAAACAAAAATCTTTACTTAACAAAATAATGGCTGTATAATGAATCTCAAACAACTACGCCTGCATAACCACCAGATAACTGCACTCTTCGTTGCCCATTACTACTGTAGCCGACACATGACCGTGCATGCGAGCCTCCCCTACAGGCCCGTAGCAGCGCGACATCAGAAAGGCTCAGCTAAATACACACAAACCTAAAAACCATCCGCTAGTCGGACTCGAGTACTAGCAGATACCTAAGTAGCTGATGTTTGTGAAACAGCTTATAGCATGGCTTGACCTGCGCAGGCATTCCCTCTTCCTTGTGGCGTCCTGGGGTGGATTTAGAAACATTTTATTTTGGAGGGGGCAGCTTTATGGATTGTAAAAAAACGGTAATCTCAAAAGTGTGGTTGTATACTGTTAAAGAATTTTAAAATTAACATGCACACAAGCAGGACACACTAAATGTACTTGGTTCATCATAGAATCTTAAAGGGAATGGAAATACTTTGACTACAAAATATTCAACACGATTTTGGGTAGGGGGGCCTTAAGTCCGGGAGCCCCATCCCAACCTCCCATGCGGCGTTTACTCAATTTCCCCGCTCATAGAAATGCACAGATGTCTGCCGTAATGCTACGATGTCTGTGATAGCGAGGCAAGCAAGTTGTAATGCGTGCTTTTTGAAGAGTGATGACATTGGAGCAGGCCAGTTGGTCACTCCAGGGTCTCTTGCCTCAGGTGCTTCAGGTCCCGGGACATATCAGACTCATTGTTGCTGGGTAGCGATGATTAAGTCTCGTCAGCAACAAATGGAAAGGGAGACTTGTATTTGGAGCATAAATTCAGGAACTTTCAACTCTGCTATACAAAGTTTGTATAGGGGCCACGGTTGGCGCAGTGGTTAGAGCAATCGCCTCCCACCAAGGCGATTTGGATTCGATGAACAGCGGAGTCGGTCCCCGGATTTTCGCATGTGGGAATCATGCCGTACAATGCCGTTGGTGGGCGGGTTTTCTCATAAATCTCACGTTTCCCACACCTCATTCCGGCGCTGCTTCATTCTCACATCATGTCATCCCTCGTCAGCGCTTAAAGACCTAGATGTTAAGTGCTGACCAAAATCTCTCACTTGCCTAGTCTGTTTATGTTAACTCATACCTTGTTCATAAACAAACTAGGGTTCGATTATCTAGTCCTCGGGGTACCATATTCATACGATATTCATTTATCCTTTAAATAAATCCTGTGTGTCTTATTTATTCATATGGGAAGCTACATCAAATGTGTAAAATTAATATTTTCTTATTTACTCCAAAGACTTAAGAGGCTGCGACAATCCTATACCTTACGGAAATCAAAGCTGCAGTTCAACGTTATAAAATTGAAAAATTGTTTCATTCCATTTTTACCTTAGTAAACCGAAGTGCGTTCGCTCTGAGTAACTGTCAAACTTAGAAGTTTACTAACACCTAAATTCACACATACACATTTTGGTAAGCTTAACACAGGTTGTCATCTGTCTCGTTTTAAGTATACTTTCCGAAGAAAAGAGAAGGCTTACGCGGTGAATTCCGTGGAATATGAGAGAGTGCTGATATTCACTAGTCTTGAATAACAAAGTTCTTACTCACGCCCTTTTACAGTATATATGTAGTATCTAGCATAGCGATTTCTATTTATTGATTTTGTATATGCCATATTCCGTTTTCTAAATGGTAGCACCTTCAACTTTTTTTTTAATGCATGACAAATTTTAAGACAGTTTTCCAAAATTTCTTCAGATTCAGTATACATTTAGCAAAATATAAGGTAGCATGAATTCATTGTTGTGTTAAGTTCTGTCAAATTTGGATACTTATACTGCATGTTTAACATTAACCACCTCGGTATGTTTGTTTTCGGACCATTTAATGAAGACATAAATACTTAAAGTTAAGTATTTAAACCAATAAGTTTGAACCATTGACATGAAATTTGCCATTTCCTAGCCAAATGACACCAAATTAAATATTTTGTGTCTATCAGTGTTACCATTGCAGTCAAAGTATCCACATTTCACGGTAACTGAAGTACGTTTCCGAATTTTGAATATTCCATGCCATGGCACTATTTCTAATTCACATATTTCAGGAACTATATCGAACCTATTGAAAGTAAATTTAATTTTAATTCACCTTGAAATCCAAACTTTGAGTTAACAAGTATTTATTTACTTAGGTGCACCATGTATGAAGATAGAAAGGGAAAAAATTATGATATAAATTCATATTTGAAGGAGTACGTAAACGATGTTATCTTTTGGGGTTTATTTGCACACACGCTGATGAATGTGGACTAAAACGTTGTGCTGGTATATACTTGGTGTTTTATATACGGACGGACTATGGCTTCGTTACAAGCTTACTGAATGCAACATTATTTCTAATTAACTTGATGGCACAAATTCATTTATATGATAACAATAGAAACAATTCTTTCGAAGACGTTTATCAAAATACACCATGAACAATGTAACGGACTTTGTTGCCACCAACGGAATTAAAGCAATTGAATGAATATTATCTTTCCAAAAGTCTTAATTCAAAGTAATAATATGTAGTAATAAGTTGTATATATATATATATATATATACACACACACATGCTGCGTGGTTTAAAAATATTGTTTTAGTAAACATGTTATTTTTAATAACGTATTTGAAAAACCGCAGAACCTGTACTTCGAGTATATTCGCTACTGCCTCACTTTCCTTACCAATTCGAATTGCGAGAAAATGATGGGGGGGGGAGGATACTGTCTCTAATAAATCATAACACATGGACAGACTAGCAACGCAACGTTTTAAAACAGAAAATTTCTTATTAATACATCTGTTTGTGGACAAAGAGACAAGGTTACGTTACTTCCAGCATAAAAAAAATTCTCACGTTCTCAAATCATCGCATGAATACAGCCAACTAATGGTAACGTTAACTTAATTACGAGTACTGTCTGGTTCTAGTGACTCGGGTAAGTGAACTACAGTAATGACATATTTAAAAGTCTTGTATTATGTTTTTTTTTAATTCAACAAACCTTGCGGAATAATAACTAATACAAACTGGAACATAAACTTCATTGCTAAATATGGTTGACGTCATGCACTTATATCCTACACAGACAAGTTACAGCACCTGAAGCATTCCCGTGAATGAAAACATTGCATACAGTAAACAGCACGAAACTTTATATGTGTGTACACATGTCACGGAAAATGCCACACAGTAACAATTATGACGTAATTGGTGGTTGCGATTGAAATCTACGATGCTATCACAATAGTAATGTGTGGAGACATGAAAACTTCGCGTAATATTTTTAACAGCAGACTAGACTGCAAGCTGTTCGTTTCCTCGACGTCTTCCATCAGCTTACAATGTCGTGGCTTGCTAATGGAAGAAGTCGAGGAAACGCTTTTGACCAATAATTGAAATTTCCACTGTAGAGTGACCAGTCGCGTGCATAGTGTTACGTTTTTATAAATGGTTCTCCGTTTTATTTACTTAGAGATGGTGGAGTATTTATGTAAAACGTACAGTTTATTATAAATTATATAATCTGGGAATCTGACAATATAAGTGAGACTCGCAGTCTAAATATCAGGTACGGCTTCAATTTACAATATATACAACTATATCATTACATTTACGATGTTCTTTACGGAGGGCGGCAAGAATAGTTAGAGACATTTATGATTACTTATGAGCCACTCAATTTAGTTACGACGATGACAGTCCCACCTTGTTAATGATGCCAAAGCTGATGTAAGGAAACGTCCACGGAGATCGGCACGTCGTAGATCTGGACGTCGTGGTGCATCTTGGTAGTGAAGTGGTCCTGGCGAGGATATGGGGCAGACAGACCTCTAGGTAGCGTGACACGCCCCTTTATCGCGCCCTGTGTGGCAACTCGTACCACTGTTGGAGTGGGGAGTTCTGCCTTGCAGTTTGCCGCAACTTATGTTTAATATTATGGCATTCCTGGCCGGGTGGCCTGGTTACTGAGCGATGTGTTAGAACCAGGGTTACATGGTTCATAACAATAGTTGTAAATAAGTAAATTTTATCACATGACGTCACGAATTGTGTTCAAGGCTGTACAGTTCAATAAAGTCCAGTCTTTTCCCAAATAAAAACGCACATTTTGCGTGTGTTTAGTAATATGACAAACAAGCTAAATACTAAGCATTTGGGGAATCATGCCAGACGACGCAGTTAGTCGGTGGATTTTCTCGGTATACCCCCGTTTCCCCATCTCGTTCATTTCGGCGCCGCTCCATACTCACCTCATGTCACCCCTCACAAGTGCTAAGGACCTCGATGTTAAGCGCTAACCAAAATATCTCACTCACTAAGCATTTATGCCTACAAGAAAAAAATTAAAACTTTTTATTGTGCGTATTTATAACGTTATAGTCTAAATTAAGTTACACTAACAATTCAAAATGTCACTATATTTTTAATTAAATTTTGTATCGGTTGTCGAAGGATGCTTACTCCAGTTTCCTGTATTTTCTTCATTATTCTGTACATGTTTCGACGTGTTCTTCTGTATTGTTTTTCGTTGTCCACGTCTTCGTTTCTTCCTATTTTGTAATACACCTACCTTCTTATCTGTCAGTCATTCTGGTACTTTGTAGTCTTACTGAAGATACCAACTGCATCTCTAGGGGGAGGGGGTAGGGCCGGGATTAGATGTATACAAACATAAATTAATCAAAAAAAATGGAATTAATGGTAAACTTGGTAAGTCCCATCTTAAAAATATTTTGGTACGTCTAAATCCTTTTCATATGCGTGGAAATATAAGACTTGCTCTTTATAATATTTGTATTTGAAAATGGAAGAGTTTGAATAGTGGCTTCTTTTCGTTCATCGCTGAACTTAAACAAACTTCAATATCGAGACAGTAACAAATGTGTTCGCAAAATTGCCATTATAACGGGCACATTGTAAGGTATCACGACCAACCTAGCTCACACACACACACACATGCATATATATTATACATACATATATATATACATATATATATAATGAATTGTATGTATCTTAAATTTATTTTGACTTTTACAGTTTCATTTACTTGTTTGGCAAAAGAAATTGTTTTTTATCGCTGAATATTACATTTTGGAAACACTCGTAGCACTCACTTTCACCTAAACGGGCGTAGAGATTGGATATTTAGAGTTAATATACTCAACGTCAGCTCGAGCCAATACACATATACGAATTGTGAGTTCATCGATTTATTTACGGCTTTTTTAGATATGGGTTGAGCTGGAAAATATCCCAAGATAGCGGAGGTGTGTATGTACTCTGCAGGGTCGTCAAATATACGCGGCTCAATACCGTTGTGGATTAGTTGGCACGTTTTTAAGTGTCCTAGTAGAGATAGACAAAATATTAAGTAAGGTAGCAGACAGTGATCAAGTTTCTGAATTATTTCATTTAAGTAGTGAAAGTGTAAAATGTTTGTTATGTAATTTATGTAGGCCAAGTTATAAATACCAAGTTATGTTTAAAGGTATATATTTTTTTTCGTATGTTAGGCCATAATTTCTAGGCTACTTGTAAAGTTCGTCACGGCTTTGTTAAATTTAATGTTGAAATTTTGAATTCGAAATTATTTGGGACTGGCATTTGATCTGAGATGACGGTAATGTGCAGTATTTCCTGGCAATCCGGTGGTTATGATGAATACGAATGCTCGAATTACTGAATTGAAGGCTGAATAATTTGGTTGGAATGGTGACAACTCAGTGATAAGAGTATTATTCACACGACGCAAAATAATATTCAGTTTTATAATCGTTATCGGAAGTAATCAAGCCAAGGCTGTATTGTACACGACGTAACAATATACTGCACCGTATGATAATCTACTTTCAGTTTGATAAGCACACGCTGTTATGTATATGTGTTTGCCGCTGGAACGATATACCTAATTTACACGAGGAAAACGTACGTTTGTGTCGCAATTGGCGTTAACATTTTTCTTTCAAAGACGCTTGCGTTCAAAATACTGTAACTATCTTCATCACAAATATTGTATGTAAATTAACATATTAATAATAAAATTTGTGTTACCATTATAGCAACTTTCGATTTTCTTAGTACATCATAAACGACGTTCAACCGTAATATAGATCTTACAACGTTTATACAGTTGAACAACTGATGTTTTTAAAACGACTGTGCCACAGAAGCACAGCGTGAACCGCGGAAAATAGACATACTTTATAGGTAAATGAAATTATTATAGTTATGTCTATGACACTACGACGTACTTGTTTTGATACTACTGGTCCTTTGATAGAGCGTTGTATACATTCTGTCTAGAAACAGCCGTATGATCAGCACACCACGCGAATTCTGGGCTAAACTGGACATGAAAATGTCAGTGGTAAAATACTGTATGACGACATTTTACGTGCACAATATGACAACACTGCACTGAGAAAGTCCCTCTCGCGCTCCACGTCCAGGTATTATTTAATGTGTGTTAAGGTGAGTAAACGTAGAATAATGTTTAGTTTGATCGGGTTTTGAAACTACATCCATAATTTGCAGGTCATAACAATAGTAGTAAGATAAGTAAGATATCTGTGGAGTGAGAGCTATGCTATGTTGCCACATTGTGCACGTAAAATGTCATAATGCAACATTTTGTCACAAATGTTTTCGTCTCCAATTCAGCCTAGGATTCGCGAGGTGTGCTTTTTATTCAGCTGTTTATGGACATTCCGTATACAGCACCAGAAACTAATTTGTTGCAGTGTTGTGTGTTACCTGCAGCAAGCTCATACACCCTACGTCAGTGAAATACTACACGAGTATTCGCTCGGTACTACAGATCTTGCCAAAACGTGACAATTTATTGAATGAAAATAGTTTACATCATTTCCAATTGCGTGTTAAAAAATATTCAATGGAGATGCCGGGGATCGAACCCGGGGCCTTTCACATGCAAAGCGAACGCTCTACCGCTGAGCTACATCCCCACGTAACGGTAACACATAAATTAAGGTATTTAGAGTGTTGTGTGACCTACGTAGATTGATATGAATTTTACTTAATTGAAACAACACGTTTCCTGTTATTCTGAAGATATTTTCGAAACACATTTGAAGACCACGCAAGAACTCGTGGATGACAAATCTATTGCCGAGATAGTTCTTCAGTCTTAGATCTACTCTCGCACTATTTTGAGAAATCTTCATCAACTCAATAGTAAATAAAAATATTAAATGTAAGAAAGTATAGGCTACTTAATAAAGTAAAGAATCCTACTGGACTCACAAAAATCAATATGTACAACAGCGATGTTATTTTGAACTGTGTATCGATTATGTCAAAGGTCATCGACAAAAAGTGAATGGTAAAAATAAGCAAATTACGTATTTAAAAATATGCAAATACTCATCTACTAGTCTTGACAACTTACAATATCAACTACATTCAAACTAATTTTTGTTACCAAAGGTTACAGCAAGATAGTGTTAATCAGACTAAATTACAAATCCCCTCATGAAACAACCGACATATTCTGGTGTAAAAAGAACTTACGATTCCCAATAACTAAATAACAATTCAATTGGTGGTGTTCGATATTGACCAAATATGTACGGATTTATGTTTTAAGTTTATTTTGCTTATACATGTAAAGAATATCTGTAAGTTTTTTCTCGTATAAACTTAAGCAAGAAGAATAAGAACTCTGCACACCTAAATTGCAGCTCGGAAGTTTAAATGGCGAATCGATATTTAAAATGTGTGTATTAGTAAACCAAGATCTTTGCTACGAGACTACGCTACTGCCTCTTTGGTACGACAGAGTTTATCCAAATTGCAATAAATGCGTTCAAGGTATGGAGATTGTCAGACAGCGTCATTTCCCACTGTGTTCGTAGGCCGAGTGTCCAAATGATTACAGAGGATGGCAAGTGGAATTATGTCCAACTGATCTACAGGAACACAAGGAGCTATAAGGGCAGAAACATGTTCGTGTATTATAGTTAACAAAGGGCGAAGATACTTTAGGGAATCTGATGAAGCGGGTGGCGTGTGCAATAAAGCTTCTACGTGTACCGATAAAATTAGGTGTAGATTCTCATCAAGTAGAAGTTTCCATGCGACATCAAAATATACCTCAGAACGCAGTGGTTTTCCATAAAGTGCTGTATTTAGATAGGCCAATTTATACACTGCTGACAGATAAGGATAATTACCCACAAGAGTACCAAATTGTGTGGAGAAATTTGATCACTCCTGTGGGCTGTCATCAAAGCTGAACAGCACAATTTTGGGAAGAGCAACATGGGCATTTCTCACATGAAAACTTACAGATGGCAGACTCTGGGCCTTAAAATCATCAAGAGAACCCACAGCCGACATTACTTCGCAATACTTCTCATCAAAGTCTGCAAGACGAGCAGCATTCACTTCTACTGCAACGTAATTCACCTTATACTTGCAATGGATTTGTGACAGATCGTGAGTAGTTACGACAAACAAATTTGACTTGGTGGGGATTATGAATGATAGCCTAAGAAAGATCGAAAGCTCGTTGAAGGCATGCTTTGTGTAATCGAATACGTATCAGAGCTGGTTGAAGGTTAGCCATGATAAAGTTCAACTCACAACTGACAGACAAGACACTATTAAGGGCAATGCCCCCAAGTAACACACGAAACAAGGACGTAACTATGTGCATAATGTTAACAAAAAATAGGTTACGTTGACAGACGGGAGAAAGTTATTGCATTATAATACCTGGTTAAGGACATGGAGAAACACGTAATAATTCGTAAACTTAAACTTTTACGGATAAAGCAAAAAACACATGAGACATAGACACCACAAAGGCAAGACGACATGGTGAAGGGTAATTACATGTCTCAAGTCATGTAACCTCACGCCACGCAGTTCACAAACTCACAGTTCAATATAAAAAATCCTAGCAACCATCAAGGTAAATGTTGCACAAAACACATTCTTGAAGCTATTTCACACACTCAACAGTGACGAACAAGAATAGTATATCCACATCCACATGGCGCTAAGCGCTCATAAACAAACACACGTAACAATCAAACTCTGAAATCCCGGCAAACTATAATTGGCCCGGAGGACCAATATTTTGCTGTTTTCTAGTAGATGTATTTAATTTTGTACAGAATATGCGACGGTGAGTGAAATTTTACTTATATTGACTGCAAGAGTGCCTCATAGCATACTTACGGTCATAATGATAACGAAGCAACTGGTTGCAAAGCAGTTAACCCTTGCCGGCAACTATAACATGATGGTTGCCACCATAGCAGCATCAGGGCTGGCAACTTAGAACTTGTTTGCGTCACTGTATATCAATACGTTGGGGAATAGGAAATCGATGCATATGGAGCCTAGAAACAAATATATTTGCATCATATCTGTTTTCATGATAACGCACTATGCAATATCGCATCAACACCGTTCAACGGAATTATGGAAAGCGTCGTAACTGAATGCCGTAAAAATTAAACCTTGAAATTTACATCACAAAGTAGATCTTCAGCATTAGAGTATTAATTTTTCCGTCGTTTTTACATTATTATATTGGTAGATCTTGTGCACCATGCCATCATCATGAGTTTTACTTTATTTTCAGGGCCCTACTTCATAAAACATACAATTCTACAAGTGACAGGTTACAAGAAAATGCCGCACGGGTTTACAAATCTACAAACGCCTGTTTCATACAATCTGACAAGTTGACAAATTTTTCACGACAGTTTGGTAGATTTGTACGACTATTTGACATTTAGCTGTTTAATAAACATTTTAAGCTGATAGGTAAATGTATGACAAAGTTGTCAAATTCTACAGTACAAATTGCTGTATGAAACATGATCATAAAGTCGATGTGTAACATATTTACAAAATTGTAGGATTGTCGTCGCGGAATTGACGGGCAATCCTTGCTATGTCGGCCGAGTATTTTGTTATGTATCTACGATGAAATATAGAACTTGGTGATAGTGGACACTAGTAGCAACAGTAGTGGTAGTGAGAGTGATGAAGAAACAGAAAGGAGAGCACGCCAAGTTTTTAGGCAACGAAGTAAAGTAACATTTAATTTTAATGATTTTGTATTCAAATATAAATTTCGTGTCTGCAATATTACTGCAGAATACGTAAGTAATACAGTAGAACACAATTTGCAATCACAAACAAGAAGAAATTATACCCTCACTCCTCAACAACAAAATTTGTGTGCATTGCATTGGCTGGGCACTGGAGCACAATACTATGTCAATGCAGATGCACATGAATTCTCAAAGACCACAGTTCACCAATGTGTCCAAGAGGTTCGCTGGCAAAATGCATCTGTGCTACGAATTCCACGTTATTTCATGAGGGTAGCAAACTTTCCAAGAGTTGCTGAAGCTGTTGATGGTTCTTTGATTAAGATCGATGCTCCATATAACAATGAAGTTACATTTGTGGACACAAATGGCAACCATGTAGTATGTGGACCTAACTTAGAATTTTTTCATGCCAGCGCTCGGTGGCCTGGTTTAGTAATGTGATGCACGAGTGCTATGGTGTATTTCATTGGCTCAGCGATGGGACAATGGATGGAGGCCATTTTGACATGCAGAACTACTGGGAGACAGTGGGTACTGGTTATGAAATTCATCCAATATTCCGGTAGAAATTCCACGGACAGAACCACTTGCTGTATATCTTACAGCCTCTAAATCTAGTAGAAGAATGGTCGAGAATTCACTCGGAATCGTAAAATAATTTTTTTTTGCCTGAATTATCTGAGAATGCAGCCTACTGCCGCATGTAACATCGTTTTATTTCGTATTATATTGCATAACATTGAGAAACGCCTGGGGTCTGAAGTGAATGAACGTTATGTAATTGTTGCAGTAGTCGAAGGCGATAAGGAAGTCAATAAATACGTTGAACCTGTAAAGGGAGAAGCTATAGCTGTTTTACAAGAATTGATAAGCATATTTGAAAATATGTAATCCAAATAATTGAAATAGTTGTTGCATTGCAGATACATGTGTGCAAACTACTATTACAATGAATATGGAAATATTGTTAATTAACTTAAATGTGTGTGCAATTATGCGTACAAAACACTGTAACTAGTACAAATTTTAATGTTTTTATAATAAGACAATAAATTAGGTTTTTCTTTTCATTTAAAAAATTCCATTAATAATAAAACATTATCATTTTCACTATATTTACTTATCACTAACAACGTGTGACGTTGTACTTGCCAAGTAATGAAAAGCGGTTACTACGCCAAGATAATTTTCTACATTACAGTTTTCACAAGTGTACACCATGAGTTGATATTTCCATTAGGCTCCTCACCTGAAGCATTAACAATTACAATTGCATACTCTAAAACATTCTCACATGCATGAAAGTGCAACATTGTACAGTCACGCTGATTTATAGATTTACCACGTTCTACAATGGTACAGGGAATTCAGATGGTGGAAGCCACGCATCATTCTCTAGTTTTAATAATTCTATGTCAGTTCAATAAGTTTATTGCTTTTCCATGTCAAGCTTCTGTGCCAGTAGTAAGTTTTGCAGTTTCAGTTTTTTCCATTTTTATCATCTGAAATTCGTCCTATTTTAACAGTGATTTTCTTTTCCTCGTATTGGCATTCGTGTTCCATGATGATTGAACACTGGTGCCACTGTTGCGAGGCTCGGAACTACTCTGTGGTTCTACACTAGTGGCTCCAAAAGGTTGCTGATTTTCTTCTCTTACATTTGACACCTAATTTTAATAACTACATGAAACTGATGTTTCGTCATTCCCAGACGGTTCCTGAACCATTATTCCATCCAAAACTGGGCGAATCCTTTCCAATTATATCAAATATCGTGTCATCAGCCTCGTCGTAAACATAATTTTTCCCTCCTCCACTTCCTGTTTTTGCTCCGTTATCTTTCTTTTCCTGTAAACAAAGCAAATATCAGCAATGAATGTCTTAACTAATCTATAGGAATACTAGTAGTTACCACACCACTACTGCAATAATTATACACTTATTATTGTTCGCTTGCGCTAGTTTTGCCAGATTGTGTCTCTTAAATACTTCCAGTATCTTGCTAACACGCCCATTGCTTTATCATTTTCCGCAATACCTTTCCAGGCTCGTATTTTGTCATCATGTTCGAGCTGTGACGAAAATTTTCCGAATAATATATTCTTCTCTTCACTGATTAGGTTCAAAATTGTAATTTAGTCAACACTATTCGACATGCTTGACGTTATGATGCTACGGTATGGAAGGTTATGCTATCAAATCAAAGATATTTTGCAAGCTTTGGCCAGCAACGTTAGTATTTGCCGCATATTTCATTATTTAAATTGTCTCGACTACACTTTTTTACCTTGCGCCCTACTTATTGCCGTTCATTGTATAAGGTAATTGTGTTTTTATTCTTGTAATACATCATATAAAATGAGCACACGATATGAATCACTATTACGTGCAGGTAATAATCGACTTCATATTAAAATGCTCTCAAACCTTCCATCGATTAAATAGTAATCGGAAGACAGCTCACGTATAATATCTTTTGACTTATTAATGTCGCGTTTATGAAACGAGTGTTTTCAAATCTTACTTTTTACAATTGTTTGCTTATCGAACACAAATAACTAGTCACTTACTTGAAACGCACAACTGTAATGACATTTTGACGTATTTGTCAGATTTTTACATAATTGGGCCCAGGTCCCTCTTTCGTATTCTGGACAGATTGACTGCATATTTAAACGAAGTTGATGGAATATTTCATTACCATCTAATCTAACGGAATATGTATTCTCTGTGCATATATATATAATGATTAAAAATTAATTTTGCATAAAATGTATCAAATGAACAGTCACTAAAATGCGCACAGCATAGGAATGTATGAATGTTCACGTAGAAAGCGATGATTAGATGACCGCCACTACAATATTAATATGTGTAACAAATATCTGCTTATGCAATATTTAAAGAGAGATAGGCTACTTGTATATTCGATATATTTGGAGATAGGTATATCCTGTAAATGATGGGATAATGTATGCTACGAATACATTGATCTGACAAATGTAACACACTGAGAGAGAGAGAGAGAGAGAGAGAGAGAGAGTTAAGGTGTCCTCAAAGCTGTTTGCTTCTCTTTGTCAAGCAATCCTGGTAATATTAGTTTTTAATTGTGTGTTTTTGAAAATATTCTACACACTCGCAGAGATTTTCATACACTGCTACATCTCAAGGTAAACATATTATAATGCTGTTCAAAAGTAACTTTTTAAAATGTATGTTTTAAAGTGATTGTGTTTTAATAGCCTATGCACTATATCTGGCTATGCTTCGTATTGTCTTGCAGTATGTACATAGAAATTTCTATATAAGTTATGTATTAGTTCAATTGCCAGGTTTCATGAAACGTATTTGATGAATTACTTTAGGAAAGTGTATAAAGTAATGCATCTTATTTAAATAAAAGTTATTAAGTGCTCGCATATTTTATTCTTATAATGCTTAAGAATTGGTGAATAATTTACGTCCCTCGTATTTAGCACATTGTTGGACCGGGGGACAGTGACATTGTCCTAAAAAGTTTATTGGTTTCTTATTTTAATTGCATTGATTTTTAAAATATTTAACTTCAATGACAGTTCATTTCGCAAAATAATATCGCACGAGTTGCTGCAGGAAGAAAAAAAATTACAGGTGCTGAAAAAAGTGCAGTGAATTTTCCAACACAATTCTCTTGAAAAAATCAGTAATGGTAATAAAGCAGGTCGCTAATTCAAATGTAGAAAGTTCCTCGTAAGTTATCTTTCTGACGAGCTGCATTTTCCTGTACTACGAAAATTAATAAAACGTGCGATATGAGATGCCACTACTGCTATACATATACAATGAGAGTTGTGACGAATTTAATGAGGAGATCTCGGCTCAAAAATGTGTAGGCCTGCGCTGCGGTTACTTCGAAAGTTCATTTAATGTATTAACTGCATGTTTCGTTAGGAAACTTTTATAAACCACTTCATAACAAATCTGCAAGTTAGTTGTTATGCATAACTGTGTGTGCATGTGTATGCGTGCGTGTGTTTTATATGTTTTATTATTTTGTGTTTTTACAGTTATTATAATTGCCCGAAAACACTTCAAGGATGCTAAATGTAAGGTACGTAATACAAGATTATACAGACACTTTTAACAATTTATACCAAGAACACTCTGCTCTTACCTGGCATTTAATATTGATCACTGCAAAAATTGTCAGATTGTTGTACGGCGGGTTGGGTTCTTTCGATACAGATTCGTTTTTTTTTATTAATACTATTCGAGTTATGTAGGCATCCAACATGATGCAAAGTGATTTTTAATAGATATGTTTTTTAACGCGTAGGCTACTGTAACAGTAACCGCGAAATTGAATTATTTTAAACTAATGGTTTACGTGTGAAGGCAAAGGGATGCTAATACAAACTACTTGTAATTGAAATAAGCAGTTACAGAAAATTAAACATACATCTATAACAGGTGAGTAGAAAATGTTAATACATGATTTAATCAGAATGATATTACTATTATAATATGTTATGCAAACTTTAAAACTTAAGCCAGTCTCTGGAGATGCCGGGGATCGAACCCGGGGCCTTTCACATGCAAAGCGAACGCTCTACCGCTGAGCTACATCCCCTTGTTGGTACGTATGTCTCAGAACTAAAACATATTGATTAGGAAACTATTTTGAGTACGTCTACATTTAAAGGCTAAATACTTTATCACTTCCTCCACATGCCTACACAAGATGCTGGCCCGGACAGTCTGGTGGTTTTAAAAATGACGCCATCTTCTAGGTCAAAGTATGATTAATTCTACTGCAGGTTGGAAATATCTATGTTAGAAGTTTGGCGCAGGGACAGTTTCTGCCGCTCGTTATGCTAATATTGGGAAAGCATTAGCCAATCAGAGCTTTGACGCTGGCGGGGAGCGTCACGAGCATTGCAACCATCACTTACGTTGTATTAGACGGCGTCCGGCATTATGGTACAGAGTAAGAAAGAAAGTTCTGTAAACAATAAAAACCGCCATTATTAGACAGAAAACACGCGAATCAAATACATTTCCTGTAAATGTTTTCGTTCCGTGAAATTTGATAATCAGGTATAAATATTAATATTCCAGTTTTTAGAGTTACTGATATTTCCTAGCAATTCTTTTATAATAATAAGTAATTATATTTTAGGACAAATGTTTATTGTAGGCCTATATTTCGCCACTATTTACCGTTACGCATATATTCCATATTTAAACTTCTTTACCGCTGAACGTGCGCTGAACTAAACTGCACTGACGATCACCTGCGATATTTTGTCGCTCTATTGTGAATTGCCTTCTCAAGCTCACGACTTGCGTCGTCCTCGGACGTGCAGCGCCGTGCCGTGAAGTTCTGCTGTGAATTCCGCTTAACGGCGTTCAAGTAGCTACAATTAAATCATAATTTATTATTTTATGAAATAGTATTGGTTTTTTAAACGATACTTGTGAGTGCAGTTTACTCTTACGAAAACAATTTTAGCTCTCATAGTTTTGCCATAACGGTGCGTCAAAGTCATAATTTCTATGTTCTGGTGCAATTAAAATAGTGAAAACCAATTTACTAACGTAAGTGAAATAACTCACCGCGAAATAACATTTAGCGGGCTACGTAGTAAAACATGGAAAATACTTTCCGTAAACTATTTTCGTATTTTAAAAAAATGCTTAATTTGCAGCTTTTTTCTGTATATTTGCGATTTTTCAAAAAACTCTAAATATTACGTTGTGGTTTTACTTTTATGTTTGATTGCATAGCTTGTGGGATTTAAGTTCACAACAAATTATTTTGTTTAAGTAGGTTAGTTGGTTTTTAGTATTTGCATTTCAGTTTATCAAGCAAATTTTGACATTGACGCACCGTTATGAGAAAACTATGAGAGCTAAAATTGTTTCATAAGCGTAAACTGTACTCATAAGTATCGTCTACAAACTGACACTATTTCGTAAAAATATAAATTATAATTCTTTTATCGCACTTGAATACCCTTAAGGGGTTAAACTGACCAATCACGGAGCTTTCATGAATATAGAGTTACATGAAGTTGACATTTTAAAAGCTGAATTTGGTTTGTTTCGCACTTTAAATTTGAATTAAATTGCTTCTCTCTTTGCCAAGCCAAGTACAAATTGACTTTACTATTGTATCGTACTTTATTTTTTCCGTTAACGGTGATGACGTGGCAAAAATTCGTATTTTTATATTTGCACCGCATAGTGTTCGTTTTATAGACGTTACTTGTGACTACATTTCCCCCTTTTAATAATTTTTTAGCTGTCATAGTCTTCCCATAACAGCATGTAAAAATCAGAACTTGCAAATTACGGGAAGAAAAGAAAAGAAACAAGTGACTTGTTCAAATGAAACCATTTGCCCTGAAACTAGATCTTATGGGCCATGTGCGAAAGGATTTAAAAACCGACAATGAAATTTATTTGTACTTTTTTTAAATAATCCGAAAACAATGGAAATTTTCTACATTTTTGTCAATTTTTAAAATTTACAAAAGACTTTACTGTGTGTTTTTAAATATTTCAGCATATTGCTCATAGTATCTAATTTTAGTGTAAATTATTTCATCCTGGTAAGTCACTTGGTTTTGTTATCCCTATGTTCCCGTAACTTGAAAATTCTGACTTTGACATGCTGCTATGGGAAGACTATGAGAGCTAAAAAATTATTACAAGGGATAAATGTAGTCACATGTAACGTCTGTAAAATGGGCAATATGCTGTGCAAATACAAAATTATTAATTCTGACCACGTGAACATCCATAAGAATAGCAGCGATACCTGCAGTAAATCTTTTCTCTGTACCAAAGTGTATCATAAGAAAACACGTTATCCTACCAACCTGTCATAGGACTAACCTAAGTCGGAGGTACCGTGCAACGGTGTTGTCTTAGGACTTCTTCTCTGTCTTCGTGGTTAGCAACACTGGACATCACCCTGGCTGGTACTAAGGTTAATTCTACTACAGGTTAGAAAGATCAATGTTATAAGTTTAGCATAGGGAAAATTTCTGCCACTTGAGCGCTGGTATCGTTAGTGCACCAAACTGACCAATCACAGAGCTCTCCTGAATTTTAAGTTGCATTAAGTTGGTAATTTAAAACGCGAAATCGGTTTCTTTTCACTTTACAATTAAATTAAATGACTAAAATACTATCCAAGTTTTATTTATCTGGTACGTTAGCGATTGAAGCGAAACTAGTGGCAGAAATTTTCCCTGTGCCAAGCTCTCCCATAAGAAAACGTATTTTCTTTCTAACCTGTAGTAGAATTAACCTTACTGATACTCACGCCATGTTTTCCTACATCTCACCTGCGTAGGGTTGGCAAGTCTGATAACCTGTACCTAAACCCTAGAATATACTAAGAGAGACAAACTGAAGGCGGTTACACAATTGATTGTTTTAGCATTTGACTTTACGACGACTTTCAATACATGGCGTCTTATGAAGTCGGACACATTGGTGTCAGCAAAGCTGTAGTCAAGCAGTCTTGACTTTACAATAAACTTAAAAGTTAAAGTCAAATGCAAGACAAATATATGCAGGAAAACAATATATATTGTTACAAGTTGGGACTAGGTACGTTTGGGGATGGAGGTATTTGATAAAAGAAAGAAAATTAATAAAGCTAACCTAGTTTATTTACAACTATCTATACAAAAAAACCTATGTCTACAATGATTCAACACAATAGATGTCAAACAAAACAAATAACTACTATTTACACACAGGTTATAAAATCTAAATAATACATCTACATAAGTTCTCTGTGTTTGGAAAGTCTTACTAGTCACCCTCAACGGTGGACCCAATGGAAGAATACCGATGAATCTTTTGTGGCCTAGAAACACCTTCATCCCACTTCTTGCTGCGGTCCGACATCCTCGAACACTCGTCGCAACCCAATACTTCTTGCCACTCGTCACTATCACTTGAACTCGCAACAGGCGCTTGCCAGCCAAGAACTCTCTCACCGCTGCTGCAGCCCCCTTTTATATACTCAATCTAACATCTCGAATTCTCTCGGCAAGTCTCTGATCTCCAACCTCCTGGAAAGGCGTCGCTTCAAGGTCAAGCACCACCCCGAGAGATATAGAATGAACAGGAACACTCCAGACCACGATATCTCCTTCTGTTACCCGATATTGAGTGAAGGTGGTTGCCACCGCACATGGGCGGCACAATGTACGCCGAACCTCTTTGTTATTGCCGCTGCTATATCAGCTTACACTGCTCTAGGATTATCGCGGCGTGCAGGTTGTTATCCTGGCGTTACTGAAGGTAATACAATCCGTGCATCGCACAAGGAGGTCTTTTAGCTCAGCCGCCACTGTATTGTATTTTGTCCCTCAGCCAGACAGCCACGGCGCCATGGAATGGGTTGGGAAGGGGAGTTTCCTAGCTCCGCCGCCACTATATCGTCTTACACCGCCCAGCCAGACAGTCGCAACTCGCTACAATATGTTTGTTACAACGAAAAATATCAATTTCTAAGTATATATGCTTTCTGCAGTAAAAGGATTTCATTAAATATAAAACAATGAGTCTTAAGAGTCCTGTATACAGAAGGCGCTAGATATCGCGTTTGAGTTATATAAACGGACAGGCAATAAGACTGGCTCGTATGTCAACAAACTATATCCCTTTATGCACGAGTCACCAGAACAGCGTGTAGTGTTTTGGTATTAGCTTTTTCCTTTACAACGGTGGACTCTTCTTTTTTTATTTGCAGAAAGTTCATAGTATAGTCCAGCGCATATATATATATATATATATATATATATATATATATATATATATATATATATATATATATGCGCTGGACTATACTATTAACTTATATATATATATATTCCGGCTAGTATTTCAAGGGACCTGAAAAATTCGCGTTTTCTTTTACGCACACGCTAGAATTCCAGCAACAATAAGTTCGTGTCACATTCGCAGTTGGTCGTTGACTTATTTGACATCTGCTGGAAATCTCTTAGCCAATAATAAAAATATACTTTAACGTGCCCTGTACAACCGTATCTACGAGCAGCTAATGAACAGCTTCTGCTTGAATATACATACATTCTTGGAGGCTAGTCGACAAGTCAGTGACGCTGTGAACTTTTCCTAGGTATTTTTATGTCACAGTAGTCTAAAAAAAAAACACATTTTTAGCCATTTTGAGTTGCCTCGAAACAAACAGTTCATGCACCAGCTATATAGGGCTTTTTATCTACTCGGAAAACCTTGTCAGTTGCGTGTGATTAGTGAAGAATAAGTTTCGTGAAGAGGTAACGTTGCTGTTTTTTTCTCAAAAAAAATTTCAAACGTGGTGATTATTTTAATAATTGTATTTAATTTTCGGAACATTTACGTGATATGCCTTTACGACTAATATGTAATAACTTATAGTGCAATACGATCGTTCCAATAACAGGTTCCTCTATCGTCTTTCCACCTTTAACTTTACTTTTGTATTGTATTGTCACGAACGACATAAAGGGGTAAGTAGCGCTGGAGCAAGATCTGGTCCTGAAGTACCACAAGGAGATTTTTTAGCCTACTTTCCGAAAGAAAATTATGCTTATGAGATCACCTTTCTGTCTGTGTGGCTTGATGAGTGTATATGTGTATATGTGTGTGTTGGTGTGTGTGTGTGTGTCCCCTCCCCCCTAAAAACTTTTGAACCAGTGGACCGAATTTCATCAAACTTTGTACAGATATAGTACATTGTAATCTGAATTGACTTTTTTATATTTTGTTTACGACATATTCATATTTTCAAAATGGCGGCCATTTTAAAATTTTTTCCATCAAGCTGATATGTAAGGAACTGTAAAATGTAATTTCTTCAAATTTGGTACATATATGCTACATACAAATCTGACCTGACTTTTGCAAATTTCTAATATCCCGTGCTCATATAGGTGGCCATTTTTATATTTTTAGCATAGTATTATATATCTTACGGAATATTTCTTTGAATTTCTTCAAACCCGGTACACGTATACAGCATACAAAGATGACTTGTCTTTTGTGTATTTTGTTCGCCCCGTGATTATATAAAAAATGGCGGCCATTTTCATGTTTTTAGTAAAGTAATTCGTGTCTTAAGATATATTCCTCTGGATTTTTTCAAACTTGGTACACACATCTGCACACAAAATTGGTTCTACTTTTGTGGTTTTCGTACATTCTGTGTTCATAGTTACGTAATTATAATAAATTATATAGTTTGCTTACTATAACTTCTCTGACGAAATTTTTTCAGAAATTTTATCAAACTTGGCACACGTACTACATACAAAGTTGACTTGACGTTTGCGTATCTCGTTCATACTTTTTGTAATATTATGAAAACGGCGACTGTTTTTTTATCTAAGATTTAAAGACATCTCAGAAAAAATTTCCCCCAATTTTATTAAACTAGGTACTCGCATATTACTTAGCAAGCTGACTTATTTTTAGTAAATTTCGTTTATCATACGCTTGTATCAATATTATTAATTGATGTTCCTAGATTACGTAAAATATTTTAACTTTCAGGTTTAAATTGCACCCACTTTGAGGAAAGCAAGCTTATCGCTATCAGTTATGCTGGTAACTTCATGTTAAATGTAATGTTGCCTAAATTCAGAAGCGGAACAAAATAATATGAAACTCGCTTTTAGTCTAAATGTGAGAGATATCACGCAGATCGACAGATAACTAAGTAATGAGACCATGTATTTTTCTGGAATTAAAATCTAAAGCAATAATTGTTAGACAACTTAACGCTAAGGACCTCGATGTTGACCACTGGCCAAAATCTCTCTCGCTCTCTCTCTCTGTCTCTCTCTTTCTCTCTCTCTCTCTCTCTCTTAACATTAAACGGGAAAATTAAGAAAGCAAAGGTCAGAGATCTATCATTACAGAAAATTATTGAAAACACTTTGGCTTCAAATAAAAACTACTACAATGTATTCAATGACAATTATTTTTAAAAGTTTTCACGGAGAATTTAACAACCGACGTAATTTAAGACTAGAAGAATCCGTTAGTTATGAAAATGGATTCAACCATTTAAATAAAAATATCTCCATTGTAAATTATTATTTTTTTAATTAAAAATAATTTTTTTGAAATCTCAAACTACAAGTTATTTATTAATTTAACTTGTTATAAATACAATCTTAAAATGGTATTACAATAGATGACATTCAGAAGAATCCTTTACAAAACAAAGCATTATTACATATATTTTTAATTATAATTTACGTTTTATTCGTGTAGGTGTTCAGACTGAGCCTAGCCTTAAAGAACACAAATTAACACACACACTCTCTCTTTTTCCCGAGTGGATTTACACATAGTTAATTTAATTTAAATCTTACTGTATCATCTGCATTTTAAACAAGCAACTACCAAAGTATTATAGCTTATTACTAAGGCCAATACAAGCGGAATACTTATGTTTTCTGCCGTTTGTCCTCTAAACTAAAGTCAGGGCATCCAATCCTCTAGTCAGACAAACTCCTCAGAAACCAGGATTTCCTTCTAGGCCGACCCTCCATCGTCATCGACTCACACCGCAGAATGAGCACAACCAAGTACACTAGCTCTTGAGAGGAGGTTACCTTCCCAAGGCAAAGTGCTCCGCACCTTGGCCCTACAACTCAGTACTATCGACGTTAGGGTCAGGTCTCTGGTCCAGACCACACATCCTCGTATGACAGCAGACTCCGTACAACTCCTCGAATATAGCGTCCGACAACGCCCTGTCGCGAACCCTCCTGTCAGGTCAACAAAATACTGGCCGCTAACCTCGAGCATGGTCGACGTCCCTGGCACCACGATTTGTCAACCAACTTTCCTCGTTGTCAAGCGAAAATGTATCTTGCTAGGAAAGGTGACTGACCATATCAACAATCCAAACGAGAAATAACATTTCCATGCGATAGCTTATTGACGCTATATCTTTATCTACGAAAACGAAACACATTTAACACCATATTTCTACATTTTTAATTTCTAGACATAACCATAGTTTCAGGATATCGCAAAAGGGTTAGAAATGGCATTTTCCGACTGCTGTAACGTAATAAATTCCAACTGCAATCGTAAAGCAAAAAATAAAGAAGCACGCGTGAGACTTTACTGAGCATTTTCAATAACAAAACAAAAGTTATCACCATAATTGATAATATACTAAGCCTACTTTCCTGAAAGTGGGTGTAAATTAACCCTGAAAGTTAAAATCGTATACGTACATCTAGAAATATTCAATAATAGTAATTTAGACTCACTATTAACTAAATATACAAAATATATGTCAGCTTAATATGTAATATACACATACCCAGTTTAATAAAATTGGGGAACAAATTTTCTGACATGCTGCTTGACTCTAATTCCAGAGGACGCGGGTTCGAATCTCCTCTCCAGCTATCCTTCTAAGTTAATACCATGCTGTTAGCCCCAGTCGCCTTCAGTTGCCTACTTGTTGCTTGTCTGTAATCGCCGTGGTTTTTCCAAAACTTCAAGCACAAAAAAATTAAAATATACTACACCTCACATTACCTGACCGGCCTATCAACGAGCTTAGCCGCCACAATCGGCAACTAAAACATTCATGGATGTGAAAATGAATGGTGTCAACAATAACAGAATGTATTACGAGAACAACATGTATTAGTTGAAACAAAATGTGCGAGATTCATGAATGATAGTCACATTGTTTAATCATAAATTGAATTTAAATAAAGCGAGCAGTTGTTAGTCTATGCACGCCACGAGGATGATACGAGGATATAATAAATAAGTCACGAAGGAACAACGAAGAAGTTATCAAGACGTCTTCAGAAGATTTTTTTTTCACATGTGTCTCCAAAGGAGTCTGTATTGCAACTAATGCTGTTTTGAAAGCTTTTCTGTTTATACGTTTAATGTCGTAGGATGTAGTACGTATTATACACCGAATGTGTGCGCATTAAGATACGATATGTAAAACATATGTGAAGTATGGTGGGAGCATTAAATTGATCTAACAGATTAATATAAGGGGCTGATTTTTAAGGGATTTTAATAAAAGACGACGAGTATTAAAGTTGGTAAGTGAGTGTGGCAACGTAAATGTATTTCAGTAGTAAAAAAAAATCTTAAACCTAAATTCTAAATCAAGCAGTACACCTAAATAATGGGGGCTACACGGAAAATAATATTTTGTGGCATCTACTAAATATTTTGTTGGTATTCACCCCGCATAATTTATTTTGTGGTTACCACCAATTAAATATTGTGGACACTAAATATAATTATTTTCTGTTTACTAAAAAAAATAATTTATCAGGGAATACTTCGAACAAAATTTATCTTTGAGTGTAGATGCAGTTGATTCATTTCTCAGTGGCAAAGCGTGAATGCGCTTCAGGGGAAATAATATTATATCCATGTGTACACCATGCAGATGTGGCATTGACATACTTATGTGAATTAACCAATAAGTGTAATTCTCGGCTGGAGAATTACTTGCACCTACCAGTCTAATATTTGTGCAGACAACACTGCAAATTTTTCTTAGAGTTATACGTAAATAATGTGGAAGAGTGTGGCAATGCAGAAGATGCCAGCAAAAGGGCTACGTATGTGTGTGTGTGTGTGTGTGTATATATATATATATAAATATATTTAATTCTCGTGTCACAGTGTTTGTTTCCATACTCCTCCGAAACGGCTTAACCGATTTCAATGAAATTTTGTATATACATTCGGTAGGTCTGCGAATATGTTTTTGTCTATTTTTTTTTATACTCCTAACTGCTATTTTTTAGTAAATATTTTTTTAATTTTAGAACCCGGTCGATAACTGTGTAAGTGATAATTGATCAGTTATCCCTACGAGCTGATACCAGTCTATCCCCACCAGGTGTCGCTGCTCTATTATTATTATTTATTTATGTCTTTATTATTAGACCTCTTCCACTTATATACTACATCCTTACACACTTACAATAAGTTATTTATGTGACAAAACAACGTTTGTCGGGGCGGCGAGTATATATATATATATAGTCCAGAAACCAATGCATAATAAGTACACCACGTGAATCCTGGGCTAAATTACAGACGAAAATGTTTGTATGCGGCAAATTGTAGTACAATGAAATTTTATGTGCACAATGTGGCAACGTAGCGCTCGACAGATATCATACTTATCTTACTATTACTGTTCTGACCTATATAGCCTATAATAAGTCCACATTAAAATCCTGAGCAGTTCAAATGTGATATTATGTTAACTTGACTTAACATAAATAAAATAATAGCTTGTCGTGGAACGCAAGTGGGGACTTTCTCCGTGCAGTGTTGCCACATTACTCACGAAAAATACCGTCGTAAAACATTTTGTCTCTTACATTTTCGTCTCCAATTTCTCGCAGGATTCGCGTGGTGTGCTTATTATGAGTTCTGGACAACATGTATAACTCTCCCGACAGCAACCTAAGGAGTAGCGCAATATAACTGTCGCAGTTTATTCATCAGTTCTCCGGACAGCGCCAGTGAACGTGTCTCAGAGCATCACACAGCACTAGGTAGTCCGACTGCCAAGACATGGCGCGCGGACAGTAGTGGAGGATTTATTCTTCCTGTTCCAAACGAGTGATCCAGATGATGCGTATATAGTCACAATTGCCATGTCAGCCATGTGACAATTACCGGTCCTGGAGAAGTGGCACTGGAGTTCTGTAAGCTCGAGTCTCGTCCTGTTGAGAACAACAGTACCACATGTACAGCTGACTTTTTTTTTTTTTACATTCTTGCAACAAGAACCTGAAATCTCGTGTTTGCGGAAAGCAAATATCGACTTATTGGATGTGGAGGAATATTTCTACTGCTGAACACCTTGCATGTGTCAAAGCAGCATAAATATTAAACGCCATTATGGGAAGAACAATAACACTGAGGTAAACATGAACGACGAAGTCTTCTTCAGGACCTGAAGAGACATGTGTGGTGATTGTTGGCAGACAGCGTGATAAGTGAAACAATACAATTAATCAGCCTAAAGTGTGTTACTGTTTTGCAACGCCTGCAACTTTTGTGTTACCCTTTTCAGGACTCTAACGTGTCAATAGCCCCGATTGTGCAGTATACTTCCGAACGGGAGTTATGCTGGTCCACCGACCTGTAGATTAACTTTTTCTTTGTTACAGTGCGAAGAGGATGGCGGGGAAGAAGCTGAGATATCAACATGCACATGTGTACATAGCAAGCACACAGATGTTAACCGAGAAGAACCTACAGCTAAGGACTGATGTACTATCCGTCTCTGAGCAAAGCGAGACCGACCATTGTCCTGAGCGAATAGATCTGACGCTTCAGACGTGTCACAAAGTATAGGCAGTCAGTTGAACCCCAAATTGGGGAACAATCATCACATTTCGTCCCATTGCACGTTACTCCCTCCTTGGCCGATGTGGCTCAGGATGTTTACCTTCACGATCATACTGCTGTACTTCGTGCAAAGCGAAGCGAAGAGGTTTTTGTCATCCTTCGCCGGTGTCGAATTTCCACCTTGGACGCGTGGGAACAGCGTAGCGATAAGAACCAGTGTCCCACGCTTGACGAGAAGCATATCGCCTCTATTCACAGCGCGCAAACTGGCGTGCAAGGTTTTCCTTGTAGTCTTTTTACTATGGGACTTTAAGCGGTGACCACAATATAATGTTTGGAATAGTTTGAAGTAAAGACCAACGCATGCTTCTCGCTTTGCACTTTACGAATTCAGGTAATTTTTTCGAAGTTACAGCAGTCTATAAAAAAAACCCTGTTTTTAGACATTTTGAGTGGCCAGAAAATAATGTTTCTAACAAGCGTGCTGATTTTTTTGAAAACATAGAAGCATAGTTTCAAGCGTGTGAGGACTCCTCTCAACAGCTAAGATTTTTGCGGCGATGAGGCGTGGCTTGTTATGAACACCGGTGCAAAGGGACGAGGGAAAGTGTAGATCCTCGAGTAAGCCCGCAGACTAGTGGCATCGTCCGGCACGGATCCTGGTTGACTCTACTGGGAATAGAACCCGGATCACCTTGGTAGTAGGCAAGTACCCTGCACGCCGTGACCTCTAGGCTGATGACGTAACAACACCGACGCAATATTATACTTTTAGTGGCTCGTCTATGCACGTGACTGGCGCTGAAGCTGTAATTGCTACTCTCAAGTTCAGTCAAGGTGACACATCCAGGAAAGTTCCTATTGGTCCTAACACGTTGATTGTGACAGTCAGGTCAGTTCTATGGAAACACAACCTGTTGATATCTCAGCATCTTCCCAGCCATCCTCTTCTTACAACGACAAAGAAGAAGTTAACATACAGGTCGGTGAACAGGCCGAATTCCCGCTCGCTCGGAAGTAAATTGCGCTATCGGGGCTAGAGACAGTCCTTGAAACATGCCAAAAGTTTAATTCAAAAGTTATGCGTCACAAAACAGAGGAACATTCTAAGCTGGATAACTGTATTATTTCGCTTATCACCTTGTCTACCCACAATCATCACTTTTCAGATCCTAGGAAAGAATTTGTTTAACACAGTTTTATTGTTCTTCCCGTAATGGCACTTGGGCCGGTATTCCCAAACGTTTTATAAGGGTTTAGGTACAGGTCATGTCTTATCTGTCTTTTATCCCAAACGTTAAATCAGTGATTCATCTTTAGCTTAAACTAACTACGCATGCGCAGTGCGCTTAGCCCTACCGACGGCTACAAATATTACCACGTATTTTACCACTGGCTTGCCGAATATCGTTTTCAATAAAAAGAGAGTAAACAAAAATAGTCTAACCATACAGAAGATAAAACTTCGTTGCAGCAAGAACACCCATTATCATTTTACAAACTGAAAGAGTTCACAAAAATAAATCTGTGATTTTCAAAGCTTTTCAGTATAAATAACTTACCTTACATTGTTTTTAGACGCCCATATTTAAGTGATTCGTTAGCACAGACGCTAAGACGTCGGACTTTCAGTCCAGGCCATTACGATTTTTTTTTTGTTATATTATGTAGCACACTAAGGTAAAGATGAACTTATTGTTTATTTCGATATATATAGTTTCCAAGCATTAAAATAACGCAATGATAAGAAAATAATTTGACATTAATAACTAACCAACGTTTATTAAAATTTTCCCCCTGTAAATTACAGTCAGCATTTAATAAAACCACTTCTGATGTACTACATAAAATATAACGTGACTTTTTTATTCTTAGTGCTCAAGAATCGAAATAATATTGTGAGTATGTACAATAAGCACCTTTAGTAAACCAGCCTACTTAGGAAATATTCAAATGTCACGATATATTAGCTATTCACCTACGGGGGAAAAAATTGTAGACTGTGACGGAACGTTTTCAAAACAGCTAGCGTGCTATAAATACATTATTTCAGCATTCAAATTTGTAAAAAAAACTCAATTTTCAGGTGGTTGTAATGAAACATCTAGTAAAATAGTTCAAACCGTATTACAGATTCGTAAAAGTCTAATTGAAGAAGCTGTATGACAGAAAATTAAGCTCGCTGGTTCAGTGCCTTGT
This sequence comes from Medauroidea extradentata, assembly GCA_003012365.1. Lineage (NCBI taxonomy): Eukaryota > Metazoa > Arthropoda > Insecta > Phasmatodea > Phasmatidae > Medauroidea > Medauroidea extradentata. The sequence continues at coordinate 28,750 of PNEQ01045255.1, forward strand.
GCATAGAGATGATAGGACAACTGATAGGCATGCCAATAGCGTTCTTAATGTAATCATATTTTCGTTCCTTTGTCGTGAGAAAAATCTCAGGGTAGGTGATTAAATTCAAGAAATTGCAACATATTTTCAGCAGCGTGGGTAATTTTATTTTTTAAGCAATCACACATTTGCTATATCGAGAAGTTACAAGCTTAACTAATACGATTACTTTGCTCTCTGTGGGTACAAATAAACCAAAAATGTCTAACCGGTCATGTAGATATTAACATACAAAATTATATCTTTGTTTGTTCAAGTGATGCTATCTTCTAACATAGTAATCCCACAACAATTGGAACTAATAAAAATAAAGTTTGGCCAATAAAGGTTCTAAAATTAAATTTGCTTATAGTCGGGGCAGTTGTTATAGAAAACCATGTTTAAGATAATGTATCAAATACATTAAATACACAATTTCCTATTTAGTTGTACGGAACAGTGTGTGTTAATTCAAAGTTACGATAGCTTATGAAAAATATTTCGAAAATATATTTTTTTAATTTTCAGTAAAGTGAATTATTGTGGTTGTAATGCTAACTTAAAATAACTATAAAATATAATTTCTTAATATAAAACAAAATAACACTATTGCTATAAAAATTTGGGAGGGAGGAAAATACGTCGATGAAGTATGATTATGATCATCCCGAAATAAACGCGATATGTGTATGAACTTACCAGAGATAGCTGGCTGCATGTATTCTTAGAAATAGCGTTCAAAGTATGCTACAGGCGTGTGTATCCATTTCACGTTCACCAGTGATCATTAATACATATTGTCTAGCGGCCAAAACGACGAAAATAAGTGTTAATGTGGTGATTTTTATGAAAACCTTTTGGTGCGGAATTGTTAAGAGTGTATAAACGTGAACAACACATCTTCATCGTCAATATTACGTCATAAAATAATAGGGTTACAAGTGAATGTCTCATAGAGAATAGTTGTCGGCGAGAAGACTGCATGTCAGTTCAATGACTTGCGCCTAGAGGCTAGGATGAGGCGAGATGCGCGTGTTGTCTCGTCCTTACAGCTTCCGCATTTCAAGGTCTCGAACGCGCAAAATACGGCTATCCAGATGACCATTTCAGAAAGTGAACTTAATTGTTTTCATTACTTTGAACAAGAGACGCTTATTTTATTTTTAATACTTAAATTTCGAAACTTGTGTTAGGTAATTTTTTTTATCTTTATTACAGTATGTTTGATTACTTCGAGTTGAAAAAGAAATGAAATTAATTACATTGCGTTTCAAATGTAAAAAATCTATGAGTATTTGTTAAATAACAATTAAAAATCACTGTCACTTGTTCGATAAAAAAACATCCCAGCGTCACTTTCATTAGTTAAAGCCGCACACGGGACGGCAAATAATAAGCCGTAACTTACCCGATACCATCTCAGGACATCGAGAAAATACGTTTAGGAATACAGTCGCCGGTTTAAGTCCTCGGACACTGCTTTTCTAGCGCCTGAGATGGTAGCATCTATGTAACACGTCGTGCTTAGGAATACCGGCCTTAAGAGTGCGTGGTAGATAAATAAACGCTAAAAACATCAATTGATTTCTACGCTTTTTTCGAAGCCAATATGGATAAAATACTCAATGACAATCCTAGATAATTTTATTTGCCTACTTTATGAGTAAATAGTCATCTAAATTTACAAATTCTTTATGCCTAATTTCTTGCGCTGTAGTTAAATGACCGAGGTTCCGGCGTCAGGGATTGTGCCTCAGAAGTTCGTAACACTGGAAACTATTTTGTTTAAAACTTTGGCTGAAACTATGGTCTAGGATTGCTATTGTTTAATTTTCGCAAATTGGCTTCAAGAAACCTACAATAATATATTGATGCTTTTAGCGTAGAATTATGTACCAACAGAGCCGCAACTAGGGGGGAGCAAGCGGGGCAAGTGCCCCCCCCCCCCGGGGGGACCACCGAAATCGCTTTCACTGTAATTTCTACGGCTGAGACTGGTTACAGGTATTACGACTTTAAATTGTCATGCCAGGAATGCCTAATGTAGATTATATCGTCATATTTATTTTAAAGTACAAGGAGCAAAAATCTGAAGATGTTTTCAACAAGAAAAGTGTGGCGCAGAGAGAGAATGGAATTGGCCGTGAGGAAGCGGTGGTGCATCTGCGCATGGCATAGTGACTCGTCGGGGTGATGTGAGTCACAGTAAAAAAAAAGCTGTTCCCGCGTTGACAATGTTCGGTGTGGCGTGTCGTGTCTATAGTTTAAATATTTAGGACAGTAGCTCCAGTTGCTTGTCTTGTTTGCTGGCGCGGCGGATATTTTTGCAGTAAATAATCTTAGCAAAACTGACCACTTAAAATGTCAAAATAACCTTCGGGAGCAGAATACAGAAAGAAAGCCAAGGAACGAGATAAATAGGCATATCTGTTATCATCTTTCATGTCGTCATGGTTGACTGAGACCGACTGCAACAAAGGTATGGTAAATATATGTACGCTATTTCCTATAACAGTTAAATAGTTAAACGTCTAGTTTGATGATAATTGTGGAATAAACTTGCTAAATTACGATTTCGATCGTCAGTAGTTCGTTTCGTTGTTTGTGCAATGCAGCTTTTCTATCATAGAAGATTTCATAAATAACCCTTTCGAACTAAATTCAAAGAACTCTCTTGCAGTTACTATTGGTAACGATAAGATTAGCTGTCGAGTTCGCTCGATGCCTCCAATCCCTCCCAATTGCAGCATTTTTGGCGCACACTGCCCATTATTGTATATAGATTTACTGACAAATCGAAGAGAATTAACTGTAATTTTACAATTATAACGAAATATCAACAGCTGAAAAGGGTGAAATGAAATTAGTTATTAATATCACAATACTGTGACTTTCGTTTCCTGAGTGCGATAGATGATTTTGATACCTAACATTTATAACAAAAAGCAAATGCGCTGCGCAACATTTTGTGTTTTTTAATTCATATATATATATATATATATATATATATATTTATATTTATATTTATATATTTCTCATTACTTTATTAATTATTACTATCCAAAAAAATATCTCGTTCTTTAACAGTTATAAACACTTCATTGCACTCATTATTTTCGTACTGAATGACAGATCTAACTTTTCTCGCTTGTTAAAACTAAAGATGTATGGAAAGTATTTTTACCCAAGTTAACTACATGCAATGTAAAACACCAGAGTTCTCTGAGTGTAACATGTTTTTTATGTTTTGCGTTCTGGACTGATAACGAAGATTTGAGCGCGCTTGCTACATGGGCAGGTACAATTTAGCCGCGACTCGGCCGGGCGACGAGTTACGTCACAGCTCGCTTCATATTTATGTCTCGCGGCATAGCTTTGGTTAGGTGTAACGTATCCACGCCTACATATACTGCCCAAAATAATAAAAAATTATGTTTAAACAGATACTGCTGGCCTACTTGACATTACAGACAAAGAAAATTAGCCTTGTTTGATTAGAAAAATTGCAGTAACTCTCTCCACTTCTATTAAAATTATTAATGGTGAAATTTTTGTTTTAGTTATGCATGTTTTCTTGTTCATACTACTGTAACTTCACCATTCCTAAATACCATAGCTAAATATTAAACGGTATAATTTTTTCAGGTGAAACTAAAGGAAGCCTAACACCTAGCAATGGTTTATTGTACTGTGTGCAGTGGGTCATAATAGTTTTGTGTCTACTTTGTTTAACATGTGTTTTAATTGATTGGGTAGTAATGTAAGACCTGGAAAAATTGTTATGTTCAAATGTCTGTACTAAACTGATGATTTTGCAGACATTTTCCGTACACTTAAATATGTTTCAAAATGTTATTTTCGAACACATTTTAATCTGGATAGAGATGTAATTATAGTGTGGCTTTACTCAGCTATGGCTAGAGATAAACAAGTCTACTTATTTTGTCATCCTCGAGAGGTATCATTTATTTATTTAGACGATTTCTTGAGTATTTTTGATATCAAATGGCATATGCTTATCGAAAGCTACATATCCTGACAAAAATTCACCGCCTAAAGCAATTTACAGAGATACCTATTATTATACTCCATTTCATATAAGTTTGGATAAATTTGACAGCAACTTATGGGCAATAATTTGTAATATTTTGTGGTTTGTTTGTAACACTACACAAGACAATCTTTGCAGTACAAATACCGAAATGGCCATCTCGGGTTCATTTTAGAACTAAAAATATCTCGCATTGCTCAATAAATCACAAAATATAAAGAATTATTGCCTATATGTTACTGTCAGATTTATCCAAACTTACATGAAGAAGAGTGTATATATATATATATATATATATATATATATATATATATATATATATATATATATATATATATATATATATATATATATATATGTATATATATGTATTAATATCTATCTCTGAGTCCACGATAGTCGAAATTAATTATGTAACATATTTAACGGGAACTCAAATAACGCTGAGTTAGAACAGCTAAGACTCCAAGTTTGGATAATCTGTCTTTGTATACTTCTTGTATAATCTTTAGATGTATGAACGTGTGAATGTTGAAGACATTGAAACTGTATGTGTGCCGATATAGTGTGTTATATATATATATATATATAATATAAAATTGAATCGCAAAATGTGTTGGTAAGCGCATAACTCAACAACGCCTAGACCAATTTGGCCAATTCTTTTTTTTTTTTTTTTTTAAATGTTCGTTGAAGTTCAAAGAAGGTTTTTACGGCGAGAAAAATTTGAATAATTGCCGAAAAAAAACCCTAAAAACCGGAAAGTCAATTTGAGCTTTATTGCTATTGTTGTTTAAACAATGTAGGTATGTTCT
>PNEQ01045255.1:33733-64578 GCA_003012365.1 Medauroidea extradentata
AGGGGTGGGGTTACGGGTTCGTATCCCGTGCAAGACTTTGCGATGGGAATTACATGACATCATACAAGCGTATTGCGCGCGCTCTTTACACTGTTATTGAGTACGCTAGCTGTTAAATGCCGGGCAGCTGTTTTGCGGTGGAAGCCGCAGCCGGGCAGCTGTTTTATAGAGAAATAAAGGTGAATTAAAAAAAAGTACGATTAGCGCAGTGGACTGGACAAATCTGTTTGTATTTGATGTTTTAAAGATAAACAGTGAATATAGTATAATATAGAATATAGTATCACCATCAATTAACACGTAACTAAAAGTTAGTTACTCTTTCCTATAGGCCTAGTACACGCGGGCGAAGCCGCAACGGGACAGCTAGTATGTATATATATATACATATGTATGTATGTATATGTATGTATATGTATATGTGTGTATATATATGTATACATATATATATATATATATATATGTATATATATATATATATATATATATATATATATATATATATATATATATACGGCTGTGAATGTGGTACATTGACGTGTATAAATATGATCTGGTTTTTATGAGCATCTCAAATTTTTTGTGTATAAGTGAATGTGTTTTGGGCTCTATAGACGTTTTGCGTGTGAATGTTGATGGATTTGAAATTGTATATGTGCAGATGTATTTTTACAGGGATGAATGTGATACATTAAATAGGAAAATGTGATCTTAATTAAATAAAATAAATTTTCGTGGATGTGTGAAAACCTTTTAACCTACAAAATAGCTACTGTGTCTAAAGTTTTATTTTATCTCATCTTTTGTATATAGAATCAAAATGTTTTGAATCCAGTGTACAAAATTGTTACTTGCACTTAAAACTTCCTGATGTAATTATTAACGAACGTGTTAGAGTGATCCATTAATTATGAATAGCTGGAATCTTTGTAGTCCTATTCGAGTGAATGAGTATTTTATCTGTGATGTATTTTTTTTTTCAGTGTTTTAATTTTTTTTGTAATTAGGGTTTAGCTAATTTTTAAGTTCACATGGTAAAACTTCTAATTTCATTTAAATTTCAAAAATTGTTAAACAACAATTCTACTTGTTATTAGTTGTAAGCACGTAATGTTTAATAATATTCAAAACTTTATGTAATATAAGTGGTTAAGTGTAAGAAAAGGTAAAATGCCTTAACTTCGCCACATTATTAATAAAGACGTTATATTATTATATATTATTAATTCACTGAAACAAATACCTTAAAAAATACTTATGTTTAATCAGTGGTTTAGCTATCGTTTGGTTATGAAATGCATAAATAGCACCATTTGCACTTTGATATAAAAATTTTTCCGGGGGAGGACCCACGGGCCACCCTTTTGATTGGAGTGGCATGCGAAATCAAAAGGGGGCGCCAGAATTCGTATCTGCCCAGGGTGACACTGACTCTCGCGGCTCTGTGTACCACGTCATCTTAATGTTTGTGCTGTTTTGACACGTGTAATATTTTCAACAGTGAAAACATTCATTCACCAGCAAGAAGTCGATATTTGTTCCTCGCAAAAACTTTCGGAGTTCCAGTGCTACTTCTCTAAGGCTCTTAAATGTCACAAGGCTGATGTCAGTTGTGAATATATATGCACCATCTGTATCACTAGCTTGGATTAGGAAGAATAAATTCTTCATTACTGTCAACGCGCCACGTCTTGCCAGTTGGACTACCTATAGTGCTGTGTAATGCTCTGAGACACGTTCATTGGCTCTGTCCGCAGAACTGATGAATGGATTAAACCACTTACATATCGCAACTCCTTAGGTTGCTTTCGAAAGAGTTATAAATAGGGCCACGACTTTGTCGCGAAAAGATTTTTGCCCCACTTTGTTTCAGTGTCTCTCGTGCACATCGGCAGTTTTGCTTCATGGTTATTGGCAGCGTGTCTTTGTGAAGTCACGTTTCTTATTTGACTGCACCAATCAGAATAAGATTATTGTGACTACGTACGTCTGTAATATGCCAAGACAAGTGAGGGTAAAATTATCCAATTACGGGCGATGTAGCAGACCTGTAGACGTGCACATGACGCATCAAAACCAAATGTTGCAAAAATCTTTTCACCATAAAATCGTGGATCTAGTTATAAACACTGTTGCAGAAATCGCACTGTTAATTTTACATGCATTACTGTGCAAAAATTTAAGTAAAACATCACAGCGTAACGTATTTTAAATATTGCAAGGTGCCAAACGTGCAGTTTTCTGTGTCAAATTTCAAATGTGGATTTATAAATGGTTGAACTATTGTACGACACCTATAGTATAATTAGACACGAAATATGTGTGAGGTCTGATTACAGGTAGTAATGCCACTAACGTACGAGGTTGTCCGGGATGTATTACGACGTCTGGAGTAAAGTCATAGTATGGCATGATTGGAGATTATAGTTAGGACCATGAACATTTCGCGAAAGGAATTTTGCGCCAGTTTGTTCCTAGTGCCTTACGTACATATCTACAGCTCTGTTTCATAGTCTGTGATTGGATGTTTTTTTTTAATCTTACGTGTCTTGAGGCCCTACCTGCCAACCGCAGACGTGTGCTGTTGCAGTAACCATTTTGTTAACTTTCTCAGTCAAATGAGAAACGTCACTTCAAAAAGACACACTGCCTATAACCATGGAGCAGAACTGCAGATGTGCACGTAAAGCGCTGAAACAATGTTGGGTAAAATTCTTTTCGCGAAAAGTTCATCGCCCTGAAGTTTATCGCGGGAAAATTGTACTCTTCGCTGGGTTTCAACGCATGTTCAGATTATGAAAAGATTACTGGCTTTCGCTTTTACGCGGAGCTACTACCCTATTTGACTGAGCCAATAAGAATCCCACTACCTGATGCCTGTTATTGGTCTGCAGACAGCTACGTTGTGTCAGATGTATATCACACAACCATTAGAGATGATGGTATATCGCGAAAATGTTTTGTGCCAACATATCCTTGAAAACACTGACACAACGTAGCTGTCTACAGACTAATAAAATGCATCAAATATTAAAATAGCGGTATTCTTATTGGCTTAGTCAAATAGGGCAGTAGCTTCACGTACAAGGAAAAGCCAGAAATCTTTTGATAAGCTGAACGCACGTTGAAGCCTAGCAAATAGTCAAGTTATCCCGCGATAAACCATCATCTCTAACAACCATGCATGTCACAAAAACTACAGGGTTTTCAAGGGTATGTTTGCACAAAACATTTTCGCGATATACTATAATCTCTAGGCATGATGTATTTGTATCCAGTAAACAATGTCGTATACGCAGGGTACTCGAGGGATAGGGTGTTGAACCCCGGAATGAAGACTTACGAAATGGCTCTCGTAGACATCTACTCGTCCTGGATGATGGTATGAGATGAAACCCTACATTGAAGATAAAGTGAGAGGGTTTACGGCCCTTTAATAACGAGGTCGTAAGACACAACATCCATTCCCGAGCCAGAATTGGAACCCAGGACCTCTCGCACCGTAAACCGGCACCTAACCGGCTACATTAAGGGGACCGGCCTCTACAACGAAGAAGCGCCGAAATAAGAAAAGAAAAGCTGTGGAAATGGAAGATCCTCGAGAAAACCCGCCAACCAGTGGCATCGTCAGGCACAATTTCAACGTGTGCAAATCCGGGGTCCGACCCCATGGTATTCGAACCCGGAAGGCCTTGGTGGGTGGCTAGTGCCATCAAACGCAGTTTTTTTTTTTTTTACAAATATTATACTTCTGATTTTCGAAACAAATAATGTTACAAGAAAATACGTTTGCACATGTTCAAAGGTTTCTAAAAGTCCAAAAAAATTCCTTGTAATTTTTACAAAAAAAATTAGTGTGTAATACCATGACGATAGAAAGCAAACAGTGTTATAAATTTAGCGCTGGCTGGCACCACATTCATTATTCTTACCAGTCTACATATTTCTGAGGCTGCTGCAATAGTAAATGGAATGCACTCTCCGGTGACATTGAATAATGTTGACGACCCACTGGTGTAACTAAAATCTTGACCGTAATTTGTTGAGTAATTGACTAGAGCAAACTTGAGTAACGCTCGCAGTATCGTTGACCGTCCAGTTGTACCGCTAATTAATGGCTTTCATGTAGATGTAAGGTTTTAGTCCAGGAAATCTTATGTACGTTATATGTAAGATATATTGATACATTATTATCATTGTATATAAAGTGTTAACACTTAGAAGCGTTCCAAAATCGGACGCGTCTTGTCTATTCATCAGATAGTGCGTATTAGTTTATAGTTATATTGATAACTGAACTGAACTTGAACCGGAGACAACATGAAGCTAACCTAAAGTGAACGATACTGAAATGCGTTTATAGTAGAATTTTTAATCCTGATCGACATGAAAGCCTGCAGTGAACCCGACTGAACTTTGTCTAGAAACATGTTCTCGTCAGTAGTAAAGCACAGAACATAATTTATTTGCAGAATAGTTACTTAAATTAAGTTTTCACTTCGTATTATTTTAGAACAAAAGTTAATTTTATTTTACAAGTCCAGGAGGATTCTAACTTCTTACATTACAAAAGAACTATTCACTATGGCGTCCGCTTCATCTTCGTTTAGTACTAACTTTTCAGTCAGGATTCGTGAATCCACTCCAAGTTGAATCCGGATTGAAATATTACTGTAACTGCACTAAAAGACACGATCACGCCACATAGTGATGTGCTCACTGTAAGTATTGCATGTTAGGTTATAGGTTAGGCATGTGAGCTATCATCCCCGCGGCGTAAAATTACATAACTTTCTATAAATAATTATAACCTTAATATAGATAAATTTTACGCCATACTTACACCTTCAATTTTATACAACCTGTTGCATAGATTGCATATTTTTGTCCGCCATTTTTGTATTATACTTTTCGGCTCGGAGCTCCTTAATTTGAAGGCGAGGCAGTATCAAGTTGTGGAGTAACGCAACATTTGTTTTCTTGCGCAATGTAGCTCGCTTGCATGTAATGATAATGTTATTTTTGTAACCAGTTTGTTTCCTCGTCTTTATTTTTCTAACAAAACTGTAATTTTTGTACTCACAACAAATTACAGAATGATTCAAAACTCGTGTTACAACGCTCTAGGACTGGTAACGCATGGCTATTTAACCAACTGCTGTTAAAGTTTCGGGGACGGGGTTAATACATCGATAAAGTATAATTGTGAGCATCCTGAAATAAACGTGATAAGTGTACTGAACGAGTGCGCGCCGTAACGCCTAACGGCGTATTGCCTAAACCAAACCAGCTCTGGCGTAATGGCATTACGCCGGTTTCCCTACTGAACTAGCGCTGAACTTAACAGGTTTGGCACTAGGATGTCCAGAAACGAAAGCATAATTAGCTAACCACGAGACTCATGGGCTGAAATTGAGATGAAAATGTCAGAGGCAAAATGTTGTACGACGAAATTTTTCGTGCACAATGTGGCATCACTGCACGGAGTAGTCCCGTCTTGCGCTCCACGTGTTACGTCAAGTGAACGTGTATCATGTTTGAACCGGTGGGGATTTTAACCTGCACCCATAATATGATGGTCATAATAGTAGTAGTAAGATAAGTAATATATCTGTGGCACGAAAAATCTAAGTAAAGTACTACATTGCCACATTGTACATGTAAGATGACATCGTACAACATTTTGCCAACAACATTTTCGTCTCCAGTTCAGCCGAGGATTCACAAGATGTGCTTATTATGAGTTTGTTTCAGGATTCATATATATATATATATATATATATATATATATATATATATATATATATATATATATATATGCACGGTCGTAATGATCGCTAATACTTGCTGTATTCTAGTTTTTAACGTACATATATAATATATTCAGTGTAATATAAAAGTGCCCGGCTATTTACAAGCGAAGAAAAATTATGTTAAAGTTGTTTAACGTGAGTCCAAGGCAATCTCATACATTCCATAAAGCGAAACTCAGTTGGTACCTCGGCCCACTATTTGCGTGCCAATTACTTGAGCATACCCTTCTCTGGGAATCAAAGACTGATTATTCAGAATGCATGTCATTTAATTTCAAATTAGAGAGTGTTGATGACGTCAGCGTGAGGCTAAACATATTTTATATGATTTCCAAGGGTTGGATATGAGGATTACTTAGAATGGAAAATAAGCGACTTAAAACTAAGGACAGTGTCGCGAAAATGTGTAATGGATAAAATGATGCGTCGTGACCATACTTAATTTCACTAATAGCGAACAGGTCAAGGTACCAGAATTCTTCCCCAAACTAGGTGCGTTTTCTGGCAGACATTTAAGTAGGTGACTTCCAAGATGGGTAGGAAATGGCGGCTGAGTTTGTGACGGAGTGTAGTGTGCGGCTAAAGGACTGGGCTCACCGGACTTCTGCTTCTTTGACGCAGTACCCTGGGAGGAAATCAACTTCTCCCGATTCAGTGGATGGCCGACGTTCGTCCTTGCGAATTAGGTCTACAGGGATGAGACCTCGTTAATCTTCGGCCCCTGGATTCCTGACAGCAAATTCAGGCTCGGAAATTGGCCTGACATCTTCTTCAGCTCTGGCGATGTAGTGGAAATCCCCAATCGACCTCAGATAAGCCTCTTCCTACCGGCGATCATCGGCGTAGGTGGGCAGTAGAAGTTGCGACCTCTCGAAGTTCCGAAATCCGGCAAAAATTCCAAATTTATGCTTTTTCCTATCCAAGCATCTGACCAAACTACCGGAGATTCAGTTCCAGGACATTTTTAGCTGAAATATTATCTTCTGTCGTTCTCAACCCAATGTCTTCGCAGCTCCATCAAATACGTGAAATCTTGGTCGCAGTTCGAACGTAGTCTCACTTTTCTTTCAATAAAATTTTCTTCCTTCGCCCAAAACGTTCCAAACAAAAATTTCTGTTTTTATATTCACGCAGTTGTCTTTCCTCCGTCTCGCTATTCCTAGAAGCACACCTATAGCTTTGGGATCGATTCTGGCCCTTAACCTGGTCACTATTCTGATCAAATCATAAAAAGCTACGTGAAGTAGTGAGAAACCTTGGAATCAATATTTCCTCGGATAATAAAATATTATGCTGTCATAAAAACAAACCACAATGTTTATAAAACTTCGTGGCTCGGTGTGGCTATGGCCAAAGATAAATACAAAAATATGTGTGAACTAGCCTGCAAACAACCACTAAATGACTTAATACTATATATGTAATACAGGTATAATCCTACAATACATCAGATACATATTTTTAAATTCTAGATTTTATTTTTTCATTTCATTTTAAATTTTTTTTTGGGTTTGTTCTTACCATTTAAAACGCTCACAAACACTAGTACTTTTCTATTTGTTTCAGGAAGCGTAAAATATTGCTGGGGTTGTAGATGCAATATAGGACTTTAAAAAATTATATGTTGGTTACTCGTACGCTGCAAGGCTTTGTCAATTGTACAACATATATTTTTGGGATTCCAAAATAAATTTGGTTCGGTTTCATATTTTGTTCAGAAAATAAAATACTTCGTAAACTCCTCTGCAATAAGTATTAAATATGGGAAAGATTTTTTTTAAGGCATAGCTATCAGACTAATAATTATAACTGAACTGATGGTTATTTGATATTTCCTCAGGTGGGACAGTGTAGTGTATTTATATGGCAGTGTTGACTATGTTATGTGTATATATGTATATACACACATAAAATTGTAACACTGGTTAACAATTTTTGCGTACATTCTGAGAAAATTATTACAAAATGGTGCAATGGTGCTTATCTGGCAAGATATTTTTGGCGACAAAGTATCGTGTTCTTCATCCCAGGTCAAGATGATAGAAACTCAAAAAAATACGTCTCATTAAAAAATTAATTTCTATGATTTTTTTAATTTTATTTATTATATTTATTAATTTATTTATTTTTAAGATTCGCTTTATTCTGTTCTTATCAATTCATTTTTAAGTCTGTTTGTTATAAATGAGGTGTTCAGAGTACAGTTTTCCCCTATTAGAAAAATATCCTATTATTCTCAAGTTCAAGATAATATTGGAACAGTAGTTTTAGATGGTTTGTTAACTTCTTTGTACGTATTTCATTTATTCAGATGTGATACGTCTTGTTTCTATAAGTTAAATTGTTTTAATGTCTACCTAAGCTAAAAAAAAAAAAAAAAACAGACAATTAAAAATGTGTACCAGTAAATATTTTTACGCTAGAGAAAAGTCGCCGAAGTGATGATGAAGATAATTTTTCAGCATAAGGGCTTCTTTGAAACGCAGGGGGATGGGACACCTCAGGCGCGACTAAGCGAGGATGATAACGCGAACCGAATACATACAAATTTAAAAGTGTTGGGTGAACATTTAAATGGAAGAATTGGTTGCAGTCGAGCCGCTTGTGTGATTCTGGGTTTCTCGTATCAGACGTCCAGCAAGCATCTTCTCGTTAATGCGCTGCAAATAACCGCGGCCTTGGTCGCGAGTTGAGTACAGGCTATATAAGTGTGTCGTGATTGCCAATTGTTCGCACTTGACTCCGTCGCCTCGAGCTGTGCTGCATCACTTGGCTGCCTTGTTTGCGCTCTAACAGGTATTGATTCTATCAGGAGTAATGTTAAGCCCATTACACACTATCCTTTATTCTTTACTCAATGGACGGCTTGAAGTACACGCCCCCTGACGTCACACCGCAGGGGAAATACTGTGGGAAACAAAACTTGTTTACAAACATGCTGATGTGTTAGTTGGTATGCAGAAAACAAAAATGTTGCGCATTCATAGATTTGCACGTAAGGGTAAAAAAAATATTAGTTTTAATTTCATGGTTAAGATACGCAAATACATAAGATTAATGTTTACGTGAAAAAGCGGCAAATTCCAAACAAATAATCACTTTTCTTGACGTACATCTCATCCGGGACATGTAAAGCCAAACAGCTAAATGAAGGTTATGTTCGACTGCGGTATCCATGGAGATAGGAATTGTTTCCCACACCTGACTGAAGCTTCGCCTCTTTTCAAATTGTCCATTACTTACTTATTTCTGCTCATAAATATAAATAGCGATCTTATACCAGAATTATGTGGAAAAACTTTTGGACTGCGTAGGCCTGTACACTATCCCTGTAACAACTTTTACATATAGAAGAAAAATATATTTCTTACGATGATTGTTGTAATCGACAAAGGATAACTGTAGAGTTCCCGAATAATATTTCACAAACAAGACACCCATGTGATGTGACAAATAAGTTACTCTAACTTGTGTTATTTAGGTTTTGATAACTCCGGCAGTTGTGTGTTTAGTACGAAAACAGAATTATATTTATATTCAAATCACATTGTTTGCGTACTTCGCATGCGCCGTGATTGAAAGTGTGCACTGCACATGTGCATGAACATATACTACGACAAAATAAACAGGACGGCCTGGCTTTATCTGTGATATTAGGTATGGAATTCTGTCTGGGGCCAGCATAGTTGCGGTACACATTGGCACAGTGCTACTTGTACAGAATTTGGTACGGAATTCTATGCTGAATTATGGATAGTGTGTACCGAGCCTTAGGCTGGTCGTTGTACATGTCTACTTTTGTAACCAACTTGTAAACTTGCTACTGTTCATAATCTCGTGCAGTTACGTAACCGCCTGGCTGGAAGCATAGAGTAGACAAGGTAGTATCAGGAGTCGTTACGCAACGTTAATTTTTAGTCCACTAATTTTATCCATAGAGTCAGAAATTTTAAACAGGGTCCAGTACCATCGACTAATATCAGAATTGCTTTTTTTTAATGTAATCACACTTGTTACTATCGCACGGATTACCTTGCAGTTTCTCGTAAAACATCGTAGGGGTTTCGTGGGAGCCATTTTAAAATCAATATTTCCTTAATATTTAAATTTTGACTATCACACGGCGGAACACATTTCAAATTTATAATTTTCGAACACGTGTTTAAAATACGTAGTCGATGTGCCCGGAAATTAGCCTCACTGACAAAGTAACCGACGCAATTGCATGTCGCCGATTTTTCAAATGTAAACTTCGCAACTGTATTATGTTACATTTTTAATATGTAATTAATTTTCTTATTTTTAAACTAAATTTAAATCTGTATTTTTATTGCAAATCAGACCGATACAATACTCTTCTATTACATTGGTAGAATCCGGACCTGCCATAATTTAAGCGTTTTGTTTATCATTGTATAATGACGGTGTCCTGAGTGATTTTATATCGAACGTCCGAAGCCAAAAACATGTGATGCAATAATGGTTACCTTGGCACGCACGTCATACCCTAACGGTCGTTTTGCAACAGAACGATAGCGTTAGTAATTGTGCAGTAAGAATTTGTCGCGAAAACGGACATGTTAAGTAAAATCAGTTCACAATACAATCGTAAAGTCATAACTGCAGACATTAGAAACAAGTGACAATACCGCCATTAGAAGGTGTTGATGTGAACTACATAGCTGGCGGTAAGTTGGTTTGACAGACTTACTGTAAGTTTTCGTGTTCAGTGTTTTCATTTAGACAGGGATCCGTGAAAATATATGAACTGCTAGATAAAGACCCGGTTTCACCAACCTCCGTTAAGCATTTAGCATTTGTTAAAGATGATTAAAACAGAAAATGTAACACTGTAAATATTTTGTTAATCCTCTTTAACAAATGTTAAGTGCTTAACAGAGGTTGGTTAAACCGGGCCCTAGATTTGCTAATAGTTTTGACCGCTGATACCTACTATTTCTCTGCGTCGTAGATTGGTTACGCTTCGTCATGATTGGCTGCTTCCCCAGAACTTTTATTAAGATATTCTTCTTCGGTTAACGCTTACGAGGAAACCCCACTCACGCATACAACCGGCTAAGTTGTATTGAAAACCATCGCACTGAATAACGTTCTTACATATATTCTGTATGCGCCGTTACACATAAATTAATACTTAAGTTTTCAGTTGTAAACCCAATTTGATCCTAATCTTTGTGCGCATGTTACCTGAACTGGCGTGTATTATTTATCACTAGGGGCCGGAAAATTTCGCAGACTCAATGACCTTCATGTTAGAATGCATTGTTCTGTACATACTCAAGCCCCGACCATTTGTTCACTAGTTGCTACTCAGTGGCACAGCGGACAATGGACGCATAGATATGGCTTGAGTATGCACAGAATGCAATGGATTCTAACGTACGGGTCATTGATAGAGCCACGATTTTATGGTGAAAGGATTTTTACAACATTTGGTTTCGATGCGTCATGTGCACGTCTACAGGTCTGCTACATCGCCCGTAATTGGATAATTTTATCCTCACTTGTCTTTGCAAATTACAGACGTACGTAGTCACAATAATCTTATTCTGATTGGTGCAGTCAAATGAGAAACGTGTCTTAACAAAGACACGCTGCCAATAACCTTGAAGCAAAACTGCCGATGTGCACGAGAGACACTGAAACAAAGTGGGGCAAAAATCTTTTCGCGACAAAATCGTGGCCCTAGTCATTGAATCAGCGAAATTTTCCGGCCCCTAGTTGTAGGTGATAAATAGAGGCCGGAAAATTTCGCTGATTCAATGACCCGCACGCTAGAATCCATTATCCCATGCGGCCATGCATATTCAAGCCCCGTATATTCGTTCATTGTCTGCTGTTCCACTGAGTAGCAGCTAGTGAACAAATGGTCGGGGCTCGAGTATAGGATAGTGCATTCTTACATGCATGTCATTATATCCGCGAAATTTTCCGGCCCCTACCTACAACGCATCTGTCTGAAATATTTAGTTGTGACATGACGTAATATTAAAGATAAAGGTGTGCTTTACGGACCTGTAGGTTATATATATATATATATATATATATATATATATGAAACCAAAATGTTCATACATAAAAAATATCGCGAAAACAGACTTCCTAATAGAGAAGTGTTATTCATAAGCAAATTTCACTCACCCGCATTAAAACAAATTTCAGACAGTCTTCTGTTTGCCGAAGAGTTGCGCAACGTTAGGCGGCCTGGACAGGTGGACTCATTAAGGGGCGTGGAAAGTTAAGGTGTCGAGCGAACGACTGGAATATTCAGTCGTCGATAAAATCTTAACTGCTCGTGTTATTTCAACGAAAAACTTTTGCGGGATAGATATTTTACTAGCGAACGTCTATTTATACAGCACTGGATGGTAGTATGCTTTTCTTTCTAGTTAAAAATAAAAATTATTATTTAGAAAAATAGGGGTTAGAAACATCACAATTCATAAAAATTGAAAACTGTAATTTTTATAGTTTCTAATGCAATATCCAGGACTCTATAATAACCGACTTTCAAAAATACTCGCGTTTCGATTTCAAAATAATTTTAACGTCTCTAAACCTATCGCGAAAAGATTTTCGGATGGAAAAAATATTTTTAAAATCAAATTGCGAGTATTTTTGAAAGGCGGTTGTTATAGAGTCCTGGATATTGTCGTATCGTGGGAAAACTGGCTGATCTACATTTTTGTAAGAGGAAAACGTTCTCTAAGTAACATTTACAAACCTAACACAATTTCATACATACATATATACATACATGCATTACTATTTCCCCCACTGCTACGACCTTAAGGGCGCGCCTACCCGCAGTTAGAGGCTCAGAAGCGACGGAACTATAAGGGCGACGTTGAAGCGCACGTCAAATGCCGCATCGCCACAACGAGTCAAGTGCTGAACCACCAGCGTTCAATATTTCGGCCGACCTATTCTTACAATTGGGACTTTAAACGGTGACTATATAATTTTATTGGTGTAAAGTCTGTAGACAATTTCAGAGCACGCTTCTGTCTGAGATTCACACACACCAGGTTAGTACATTTTGAAGTACGGCAGTTTGGAAAGGTCGTCTTTAATTATGTTGGAGGGCTTAGAAACAGTGTTGTTAATGAGCGTGGGGTCGTTAACAACGGCTTTCCGTCCTTGTCCAAAGTGTGTATTACTCGCGTACATTGGCACAATGGATGTACGAGGAGTAGTGTCGTAAAAACTGTTTAGCAACATTCTGTCAGGCGGTGCTATTAAGAATTTTTACACTTGTTTACACAATTTTCAATTCCTCCATTAATCTTAGAACTTGTTTTCATGCTGCTGAAAATTGCAAAAATTAGAGTTTTGCGATCCTTTTTACAACGAAACTCTTGGCGCAGAACATTTCAATAGGTATATGAGGGTATAATGCAACTTCAAATGGTAGGATCAGCACTGAATGTGTCATAGAGGCTAGTTGTCAGAGAGAAGACAGCACGCCAGTTTAGTAACTTGTACCTAGAGGCTAGGGTGAGGCGTTATGTGCCTGCTGTATCGTCCTTACAGCTTCTGCACTTCAAGGCCACGAACGCGCAATATACGTTCACCCAGGAGCCATCTTAATAGCAGTCCTTCAGCTTTAAGGAAATACTCATATAAGTCTTCGCCTGTAACCAGTTTCGTCGGAAACCAATAAATATACTTGAACATTATTTTTAAAATAATTAACACATGATGAGTGCATTTTATGGTTTTTCAATTGCATGTAACTAAAAATAAACAACATTGAGAAATTTATTTAATCTAATATTTGTCTGAGCAGTACCATGTAAATGTGGGTTTAAAAAATTATATTACCTGAACAAAATAGGAAACATTGCGTATCTAATTTTGCTGTCCAAAAAGTATGTAGGTCCCAGTTAATTAGATAAAGTACTTACGCCTGCGAAGTATTATCTTGACGCAATTTTAATTATTTGTTTCGAAGTACAACAAAACCTTAAATATTTGTGCACGCCGTTGTTTGTAACCACACTTCGAGAGTTGTTCTATAAGTTATGTGGTAATTAGTTAATTGAGATATATTATGAACTGAAACATCACTATGGTCTTACGTCAAGGCAAATGCAACTAATGCTCGCACTGACAGTTTATACAGAAAATTGTACATATAAAAAATGCAATTGACGACTAATGTATAGAACAACTTTATCAACGTTCAGCTCAGTCGTGAACGCTTGTATGATATATTCAATCACACATGTCCCAAGCTTGATTTTACCCATCGTATAAAGTTAGAAACAATATATAGGCTTACGTACAAATAAGCGAATATTTAGTTGTACCAGCCAAATTTACATTTTTAGGGAAAAAATAAAACCGACGTAGTTACTTGCTTTTACAAACAAAACAATTTAATTGTCACTATACAACCGTTCGCACAAGACTAACATCTATGTATTTTTACCTACCAATTAGCAATTGTTGTATTGTACCAACACATACAGTATGTACGCCTACGTCTATATTAATAATTCTGGCTCAGAAAGTAACGTTCCATATTTTCCCTTCTTAGTGTTAATGTCCAAAATTTGAAAAGCCTTGCAATTTTTATATGCATCTGTACGAGTTGCCTACTGAAATAAAATTACAGAAACAGTCAGTCGGTTTCGAACTGTATCAATGAGACATCAACACACATGTAACTCTTTTTCAACCCCATAGGTATCAAACAAAATAAAAAAGACTGTTCGCCTACACTTTGAGAGGAACCCGCTCTAAAAATATAATATTTCCTAGGTCTAGAGGTTTTGGAATTTCGTTGGTTTGCCATTCAGTCTTCCTTTATGTACACAAAGATAATTAAATAAGAAAAATATTTTCATTAGTTTAAATGGGAACAAAAATGAGTGAATAGACAGCCTTTGACGGTTCCTTTATGTGCGACATAGTTGATTCCTCACAAACATCTTCTCCCTTACTTGTGTTTACATACTGGCCTTGAGCCTTTTGGGGCCAATAACACACCCTTTATTACAAATAAATCAGCTTAGGAAACACAGGAATACTACTACAGTCAATATAATACAGCTATTTTCAGGCAATATTTTATTATCAGAGGTAGAGTTCCGGGTGAATTGTTCCGCGGCCGTAAATATTAAAGAAAAGGGTAATACCAAAAATGTGCAAAGAAAGGCAGAAATAACATATGCAGAGTTACGAAATATACTATTAAAAAGTTTGTTAATGATCATACCCTGGCAATGACGACCCAAGACCATATTCGTCATGAAATAGCAATCACTTGAGGCATTTGGCTACTGGTGCCTTTATGTGCTTACAAAGATCACTTTAAAAGAATGATCACAAGACTCATCCATGCCAACAGAGTGGAGGTCAATAAATATCGGCTGCGTTGAAAACATTCTTAAGCGATTCTTATATTAAGCTTACCATCATTAGAGAATATGTGTTTAATATTTTACTTGTTATGTAACAAATCATATTACAATAGTACACTAAAATTGTAAGTAAATAAAAATAAATTACTTAGTATTCTCAATGGTATTGTTCAATATTGTTACTTTAATAACCCTGCTCGTGGCATTAAAATGGACAAAATATATGGAACAAGAAAAATCAGCTTTTCCTGTTCGTTCCAACATTTGAATCATGCTGTAGTACTTTCCTTTATTAATACACGCTTTGTTCGTTGTCGTATACCTTCATTTGTGCGTTGTCCTTTATTGTTGTGAATCCACCTTTATGAATATAAACAGGTTGAGTCATAACTATATATGTGTTGGTTACAATTTGGTGTGGTAAATTAATTTTGTTTCATCTTTTAATTTTGTTTGACCGAAACTCAATGAGTTTGATTGGGGCTGGAGGGCGTTTGGTAATAAGGCCGACTATCAGTTGCTCGCCACATACCTGGTCGCCTCTAGACACATGGTTAAGTACGAGTGTCAGATCTTACAGTCCATGACTCGCTTTAACGTTTGTTAATTTACTTCCAACCTGAACTGCAACCTAACTGATTCCTCTTGAATATTGTGTAATATGAGGCAATAGCTTTTACTGTTTACAACGCAGGACATGCATCGTTATTCTTATATGGTAGGAAGCAGCCAATCCACTGTTTATTTCTATGTAGCGTTCACGAAGAACTTTTAAGTTCATCATGACACTTGTTAGCTGATAGGTCGTTCAACAAGAGAACATTTCTAGTTTTTATACATAAGCGCTCTAGTGATTTACGGAAAAAATATTTTAATGTTTTGGCGTTTGTTTTAGAAATTCTTCATTAATATTTTTTTGCATCCAAATTCATTTTTTTTTTTATTATATAAACAATTTTCAGTAAGATAATACAAGAAAAACTTTGCTAATTCTTAGATTTTTTTAAAATGATTTTAATACGTCAACGAATGTAGTAAACTACTATGAGCAGTGTGTTCGATTTATAGCAAAATCAATTTCGGCGTACGTTCACAATTTATAATATGTTTTGTACTTTACCACACATGTTATATGGACACTAAACATAAATGTAAATTCTACAACAAGAAATTAATTTTAAGTATGCAAAAATATGCAAATGTTACGTAAAGATATACATGATGTCCAGAAACAAGCGCATAATAAGTAAACCACGCGAATTACGGGATAAATTGGAGACAAAAATGTTAATGGCAAGTTGTTGTACGACATTTTACGTGCATAAAGTGGCAACACTGCACGGAGTAGTCCACGTATTATTTTATGTATGTTACGACAAGTAAAAGTATAATCACGTTTGGACTGCTAGGGATATTAACCTGCACATATAACTTGCAGGTCAGAACAGTAGTATGTAGTACGATAAGTTATATATATGTGTGTGTGTGTGTGTGTGTGTGTGTGTGTGTGTGTGTGTGTGTGTGTGGAGTGTAAGAAGAGACTAACTGCAGTACTAAGGAAAAATGTTTTATTGTACAGGATGTTCCCGAAAAATACCGACAAACTCCGGCAGGTAAATCCTTACGTAACTTTAAGAAGAAAACAAGTAGGACACCTAGCAGCTAAATAGAATATTAGTTGGAAATTAAAATTTGAAACAGTGTTTTCGGAAAATATCTAAAAGTACGTGACATGAAATGACAAAACCCAGAACATAGTTCCATAATACCGATATCGGGAAACCCCACAACAAATATTCGTTAATACTTTCCGCATTAATGAAAATTATAGGGACCATCCTTGAATTGCGTACACAACTTGTTTCGTCTGGAAATTCAAACATTTGGAGAAGGTTTATTGAATATTGTGAATTATGCGACAAAAATGTTAGCTTGTTACAACTGTCTAGGGTCTACCGTTTATGCCCAACACGCACTTGAAGATTTACTCAGACACACAGAGCCTAGAACATAGGTAATAATGTGTGTTGGGCTCAGCACACAGACTATGATGGACATTCACTGTAAACATCTACCATACTGTAATAAGCTCACAATACTGTGGAGACCAGTTTGTACCTAGCACTTTACTGCTCCAGCTAAAACATAATGTGTATTGTAAACGGAAATTGTGGTAACCGAGTAGTTTAAACACGGTGACTGTATTATTGTGTACATCATAATGGCAACAAACCAACCCTGAATAAACCCGTGAGCTAATGCCCGACCAAACGTAATACTTATATATCCGTATCAATGTTTTTTTTCTGTAAAATGATTATTCAGGAAGATACAAGTCCCTCAAAACTAGGGTTTATAATGCAATTTATAAATATATATGTTTAGAAACTCCACACGATGTAGCAATAAATGAATGATCTTACGTATTTGTAAATGTCACGACAGTGTTGTTGTGTCAGAATATACAGTTGTTGCGAAAGTCTTTAAAATATACGTGTGTAGTGTGCATAACATACGGAGTGTGTCGAACAATGTAGGCTACATGAAAAATCCAGATAATCGCAACATCTGAAACTGAATTGTCGATAAGCAATTGCAAAACATGACACCACTCGTAAATATAACCTTACTGTGTGAGAAGAATTTCCTCACTGTGATGGAACTTTTCTCAAATTTGACTGGACGTTTTCCAATACATGTAAGTGTAATTTGCTTGTCTTTATACTTGTAAGACATTTCTGTAACTATGTTTCTATCCTGTGTACATACTAAAGTCTTTTTGCTTAGAATATGTCTTCATACGCACCGAAGTTCAGAATGCTGTCCTTAAATTTTCTGTCAATAAACCAACATGTATAGATTTTATATCCCCAGCTTTAAGCATGGGTACGTTACTGGTTGAGATAATATCAGACCTTATTTTTAGGACGATGTGCAAGATGTATTTTGAAAATGATTAAATCATACTATCTTAAATGTGCAATAAAGAACCCTCTGTTTTGTGATGAACATGAATCTTAATCGCAGAAAACTATCATATAGAATGTCCTCTGACAACGTACGTAAACAAAGTGACAAGATATTAAAGGAGAGTTGTAGTGCGAAGATAGCAGCAAAAATAAAGGAAAAAGCATAAACGAAATAGAAATGACTGAGAACAAAAACCAAAAACTTTCTTTTCTTGGTTAATTCCGTGATGAAATCTTCATTTACTGACCAGCTAAAGGTGACTTAAAATTTCCTAATGTCGTTAGAATCAATAATGGGCACTTAATACCATATAAGAGAACCATAAATACTTAGAAGCCAGGGTAACTGTCTGGCACAGTAGCTGTTATTGAGTAGCATTACTTTTTCCATTACCGTACCACCGAGCGTTCTTTAAGTTAGCTTGCCTCAGTTCTTCTGAGAATAAATACAATGTACCACATCTCACTTGACAGTATTTAATAACGTACATATGACAAAGTTCAGGAGAAACAAATATTTAATTTTATCGGCAAAGAAGGCAACAGTCACCTAAATCAGCTCTGCTCAAATATTTCTGAGACTGAGTGTTAAATTTCAAGCAATTTCAAAATGGCCCTGTGTAAAGCTTAGGGTAACAAACTTAAAAAAAAAAAAAACACATTGTAATTGAAGAAAAACTTATCTACGTATTCAGTTTTTTCACGTCGCATCTTTAAGTATTATACAGTGCTGTACATTCGTTTCCACATACCCGAAGTTCGCGTTGCAAATAAAAGTGTTGATTTGCGTATACATTTACTTACGTACGTCTGACACCTTCATGCATTTAAATAAACAATCTACGAGAAAACTCATCCCCTGACCAACTGGTCACTCGTATTCTTACTACACACCCAAGTGCCAAGGACAACGCACACATAGGAAAATACGACACTGAACAAAGCGTAATTTGAGAGGTAAGTCATAACAGCATGGTTTAAAGGTTGTAACGAGCAGGAAAGCTATTTATTTTTTTGTTCCATATATTTTTGTCCATTTTAATGCCACGAGCGTATTTTATGGGAGGAAATCTGTGAGGGTTATTAAAGTAACAACATTGCAAAATACTAAGTAAATTTTCTTTACTTACAATTTGAGTGTTCTATTAAAATGAAATTTGCTATATAACAAGTAAAATATCAGACACGTATTATCAAATTATGGTAACTTTAATTTAAATAATCGCTTAAGAATGTTTTCAACGCAGCCGTTATTTATTAACCTTCACTCTGTTGGCATGAATGAGTCCTGTGATCATTATTTTAAAGTGATCTTTGTTATGCACAAAAATACACCAGTAGCCGAACATCTCAAGTGAGTGTTGTTTCAAGACAAATGTGCTCTTGGATCGTCGTTGCCTGGGTATGATCAATAACAGAATTTTTAATAAAATATTTCCTATCTCTGCGTATGTTATTGCTGTCTTTCTTTGTAAATGTTTAGTATTACTCTTTTCTTTAATATTTACGGCAGCGGAACAATTCGCCCGAAACTCTACCTCTGGTAGTAAAATATCGCCTGAAAACAGCTGGATTATATTGACTGTAGTAGCATTCGTGTATTTCCTAAGCTGATTTATTTGTGATAAAGGGTGTGTTATGAGCCGCAGAACGGCACAAGGCCAGTATGTGAACACAGTAGGGAGAAGGGGTTTGTGAGGAATCAACTATGTCCTTAATAGACAGGAACCGTCAAGGGCCGTCTAATCACTCATTTTTGCCCCCCTTAAAACTAATGTAAATGTATTTCTTATTCAATAATATTTGTGTAGTCTACATAAAGGAAGACTGACTGACATACCAACTAAAATAAAATACCTTGACCTAAGAAATATGATACTTTTAAAATGGGTTCCCCTCAAAGTGTATGCAGACAGTATTTTTTTTTAATTTGGTACCTAAGGGGTTGAAAACAGGTGACATGTGTTTTGATGAATCGTCGATGTACCTAGAAACCGATGGGCTATTTCTGTAATTTTATTTCAATAGGAAACTCGTACAGGTGCATATAAAAATTGCAAGGTTTTTCCGATTTTGGACACTAACACTAAAAAGAATAAAATGTGGATAAATTTTAGTAGGTCTACATAAATACAAGACATCTACTGAAGCCATCAAAATACATAACTGCATTTCAATTGAGATAAACCATTACTTAAAAACCCAAAAGGCTATGTAAGGATTTTTTTTTCTAAATTTTACGCCTTATGGGTGTAAATGAGAAAATTTATTTTTAAATTTATTGTTTTTATAGTTTAAACCCAACAAGCAATCGTCCTTAATTTCATTCAGTTATATAAATTTCTAAGAAGCGATTTTAATATTTTTCGACGTTCTGTCCCTAATAGGGTGAGAAGAAGTAATGTGTATTTTCAAATAATCCTCGCTATCCATAAAACCTGTCGAGATATAGAAGAGTTCTTTGTTTTAATATGATGGTTACGTAAATACATGAAACGCAACTAACAAGATATTCCATGTGAACCCAAAAGTGGTACAAAAAGAGTGAAATGTGATTTAGATGGTTTCTTTATACCAATCGAACCAGTTTGAAATAGAGTAACTTTTTGCATTATGGTTATGATTACGTAAATACACTAAATGCGATTTCAGAATTTTTCTAAATTCGTTGTTCATGGGGTGTAAAATGATTACTTTTTATTAATCATCGTTGATGCTCGAAATTATTGGGCTATCGTCATAACTTTCAATCTGATAGTATTCTTATAAAAATGTCTACAAGTGGTCTTTAGAAGTTTCATACCTAATGGAGGTGAAAATGTGTAAAACAGTTTTTCGATAAATCCTTGAAATTTATTTAACTAGTTGAGTTCCACAGATGCAATTTGTTTCAGAGTTACGCTATTCTAGATACGAAAAAAATTTATATAACGAATTCTGCTGTATACAACATGCTAATTACCTCGATAAAAAAACTTAGCTTTCTTAACACTTGTGGGCATTGAGGCGTGGAAAACCGAAAAAAAATTAATATACTGCACATTGTGCCAGTTTGAGTGGCCACTGTGTTTACCAGCTTTAAGATACGTGTCCTGACAACAATATTGCTAGCTGCAACTGCTTTCATTAGGAGTTTGTGAGTATTTCAAAAGTTCACACACACTTTCAAAACTCCAGAGAGCATGTTTAAAGACATATCACAATCATTGAGGGAAAGACTGAAATTAAAAACTTTTCTCAATGACTAGATGAACTAAAATTACTGCATGTACCTCTCAGTACCTGCCTTATGTTTTCTATCTAAATTTTTCATTTCGTGACATGTTACGCAATAGTTGTTTTACATTCTTCACAATTAAATTATTTCAAAATTGGTTTAGTACACCTCAAGACATAAGAAACACCACATTTATGTTGATGCTTTACTTGTAGTTGCCATAAGAAACACCACATTTATGTTGATGCTTTACTTGTAAAGTTTCCATACGAAACAGCCACATTTATGTTGATACTTCACTTGTATGGTTGCCATAAGAAGCAACCACATTTATGTTGATGCTTTACTTGTATAGTTTCCATAAGAAACAGCCACATTTATGTTGATGCTTTACTTGTATGGTTGCCATAAGAAGCAACCACATTTATGTTGATGCTTTACTTATAGAGTTTCCATAAGAAACTGCCACATTTATGTTGATGCTTCACTTGTATGGTTGCCATAAGAAGCAACCACATTTATGTTGATGCTTTACTTGTAGAGTTTCCATAAGAAACAGCCACATTTATGTTGATACTTCACTTGTATGGTTGCCATAAGAAGCAACCACATTTATGTTGATGCTTTACTTGTAGAGTTTCCATAAGAAACAGCCACAATTATGTTGATGCTTTACTTGTATGGTTGCCATAAGAAGCAACCACATTTATGTTGATGCTTTACTTGTAGAGTTTCCATACGAAACAGCCACATTTATGTTGATACTTCACTTGTATGGTTGCCATAAGAAGCAACCACATTTATGTTGATGCTTTACTTGTAGAGTTTCCATAAGAAACAGCCACATTTATGTTGATGCTTTACTTGTATGGTTGTCATAAGAAGCAACCACATTTATGTTGATGCTTTACTTGTAGAGTTTCCATAAGAAACAGCCACATTTATGTTGATACTTCACTTGTATGGTTGCCATAAGAAGCAACCACATTTATGATGATGCTTTACTTGTAGAGTTTCCATAATAAACAGCCACATTTATGTTGATACTTCACTTGTATGGTTGTCATAAGAAGCAACCACATTTATGATGATACTTTACTTGTAGTTGTCTAAAAAACAACCAAATGTATGTTGATACTTCACTTGTAGTTGCCATTAGAAACAACAACATTTATGTTGTTACTTTATTTGTAGTTGTAGTAAGAAAATTGGTTCTATGGATCTTACTTTAAAATGTTATATTTTATAAAAATTTTAAATGCTACTACGCAAATTAAAATGTGTTTATAAATTTAATGAAGAGTGTACCACAAAATAAAATAAAAACGATTCATCAATTATCTTAAGAGCAGAATATCAGCACGTAAAACAATCGAAAATAATGTTTGTGGAGTCCCATTTTGTAATGCTATAGATTAGTAATGTTGTAAATCTCTCTGTTCTCGAGCCTGTATACATTAACAACTTTGTTTTTTGATAAATGAAGTAGTGAGTGAAAATGTCCCACATTGGACACTTTCAATACTACATGATTGGTCTATGTTCACAAGTACAACATGCATTAAAAATATTTTTCCTCTATTCTTAAACGCATAAAATAGACCAATCGTCAAATTATGAGAATTATCTGATGAACTATTGGGATATTTATATTAATATTGACTTTAGATTATGGTATGAAATATCTTTTTTACTGACTATATACAATTTGTATCTTCTTTTCTTTTACATAAACGATTTGTTTTCGTTTGGCCATTCTGTTTCTAGATGTGTCAGCATGTGCATTCATACCTAGAAAAGTAATTAAATTTTTCTTTGATTTCAGTTTACAGCTATTGCAATTTACCCATTCTTTTTTTTTTTTTTTTTGTAGGGTGAAGAATGGGAGAAGCCTATTTTTGGGCATCAAATGACTTCTTGGAGAAGATTTTGAGAGAGACTAAAAACAGTGTCCATACATCCGTGCATACTGTCAGTGTCGAAAATGTAAATGGAGCAGGAGACAATTATATCAGTAAGCTTTTCCGGGTGACTGTAAAATCAGAAAATCCTATCGAGAATAAAACGTTCTTCGTTAAAGTTCTTCCGGATGAAGGTACTGTGAGAGACTTGATTGAGCAGACGTCGACATTCCCCACCGAAATGAGGATGTACCGAGATACTTTACCAAAGATGAATGAAGCTTTGGCTCGCGCTGCTCCTGGAAAGTTCAGTAGTTTGGGTCCCAGATGCTACTACCTAAGCAGAGCAGAAGAACCAATAGTCCTCATAATGGAAGATATGAAGGAAAGAGGATATGTAATGGCCGACAGGCGAAAAGGTCTTGACCTCAATCACAGTCTACTGGCCATAAAGACCATTGCCAGATTCCATGCGTCCTCCCTTGCAGTCCACTCAGACAGCCCGTCATCTGTTGAAAACTACACGACGAATCTATTCTTCGAAGAAACAAGTAGAACTTTCTGGGATAATTGTTTCAGGTCAACGCTGACCATAATGGCGGAGGTTGTGAGCAAATGGGACAATATTGGTGACAAGTATGCAGAAAAGCTGCGCGCGAGAGCAGAAACATTTAGAGACGATTTGACAACTGTGATGAGTGCCAAAGACGACGCGTTCAAGGTTTTGGTGCACGGAGACCTCTGGGTCAACAACATCCTCTTCCGTTACGGCGCGGAAAATGAAGAACCAGAAGACGCAATGCTCATAGATTTCCAGTTCTGCTTCTTCACTTCCCCGGGCATCGATCTTCAACACTTCGTGCACTCGAGTCCAAAGGAGGATGTTCGCGTAAACCACACTGGAGACCTTCTTCGGGCGTACCACGTAGAGCTATGCGACACACTACGACTTCTGGGATTGGGTCACAAGGCCATAACTTACCACCAGTTGCTGGATGAGTATGAGAAGAAGTCCTTGTACGGTGCATTCGTAGTGTTCCACTGCTTGCCTGTGATACTCAGTGATCCGAGCGACGCCTTCGATTTTGAGGGCATGCTTAAGAATGAAGCAGAAGAGGATGCTTTCATCAGGAGGACGATAAATAAGGAGTACGCTGTTGTTCTGAAGCGACTGTTAGTTGAGTTCGAAAGGAAAGGAATTATTTGAATTCCAAAACTAACGTGAAAACAGTGCCGAAGTTGTTAAATCAAAAATGAAAATTCAATTTTAAGGTTAACACAAGAAACCACACACACACACACACACACACACACACATATATATATATATATATATATATATATATATATATATATATACCGTATATAATGTGTGTGTGTGTAATTTGGATGTTCTCACGCAAAGGAAAAGTATATTAATACTGATTAGCTTAAAATTGAACTATGAGTAAATATGTAGGTGACTACTAATCTCAAAAGTATGTCATTAAATAATTAAATTATTTGCGTTTTTTCAAGAGTAAAGTTTCAATATATTAGTTTTGTCACCAAAACGGAGACGGGTGGTAACTTACATGGCTAATGACAGATTTTAAAATATTATGACTTGCGCGGAAAAGTGATATAATAACTTTACGTGATAGACTATTTATTAATTTTAAAATCCTACAGTAGATATAAAAAGCCAATCTTTTACGAACAAATTTTAACATTAATTATTCAAAGTAATAAAACTGTGTGCTAATACCAAGAAATAGGCTAAATCTTGAATTTAGCACACAAAATTAATAACTGTAATTTTTTGTTTCGCGTTAGGGGTACTTTCATACATCAAATGGAATAGACGTTCAACAAAATAATGGTTTCTTTTCGCTGGTTTCTTTTATCCATTTTTTTTCGTGGAGTACTCAACGCTACATTATTTTTTGAAGTTTTACCTATTTGGTAAACAACCTTTATGTTTTTAGAACACATAGGCCTATATAATATTATGTTGTCACTGAAATGATATACTATCAGTTGTTACAAATACTATAAATGCCTGTTTTATAAGTACCCATAATTAGGACGGGGATTTGTTTAGACTCTCTGAGGTAAGTACTAAGTTTTATTTTATTATTAACTTTTTCAAAATTAACGTACTATGCCGCCACTAACATTTTAATGTTCAAGGTTTAGGATGGTGTCCAAAATTTAAATAAATAAATTTATTTAGCTGTCATAATTGAATTGCAATATACCGGACCGGACGTATGTTTATTTTTTGTCTAGAATGGTTAATCACATTTCATCATTGCTATCATAACTATATTAAGTTGTTATTTCTTCAATCCTTTACACTGACGTCCTGTCATTTAGGTTCCCACATGCTACTAAGTAGCATAGAATATCTAGTATAGGTCTTATCATTGAAGACATGACAGAAAAATAATACATAAAGGCCGGCAGGCGGAAAGGTATTGATGACCATTGGTAGATTTCACGCATACTCTTTCGCTCACTTCTGAAAAGTACACAAAAAACTTTTCTTTGAAGAATTGTGTCATTAACCATAGAGCAACAACTACGATGGCAAAAGTGGTGAGTAAATGGGAAACTTTCGGAGACAAATTCGCAGATAAACTGCCAATAAGAGCAGAGTCATTCAAAGATGATTTCGTGTGACTGGGAAACTTTCGGAGACAAATTCGCAGATAAACTGCCAATAAGAGCAGAGTCATTCAAAGATGATTTCGTGTGACTAATGAGTTCCAAAGATAATGCACGGAAATCTTGGGATCAACAACATCCTCTTCCATGACAGCGAAGAAAACGAAGAACCAGAAGACGCGATACTCATAGATTTCCAGTTCGGTTTCATCGCTTCCCCGGGCTTATAATTCAATATTTTGTGCACACGAGCCCGAAAAAGCATGTTTTCATCCACCGCACTGAGGATCTTCTTCGGACGTACCACTCCTGGGCTTGGTTCACAAGGTCACAACACACTTTTGACAAACTTAACGATCTTCTTATTAAGTGCACCTGGGACGTCTGTACATTTCTCTTTACGAATCATTTAATTAATTATTTATTTATTATTTTGTTTATTTGAAGGTATTACTTAATGTCGAATCGTCAAGTAAAATATCCTGCATGTTAATTGAAGTCATGAAAGTCAATTTGGAGACATAAACCTGTCTTACCAGCTCCCCCCTCCCCCCCCCCCCCCCCCCCCCCCCCCCCGTGCGCGACACTTCAGCAAATATATAGGATGGAAGCGACTCGGTGCCCTTACCCCCTCCTACCCTTGGGTATGAAACACCTGAGTCAAAATCTGCTGGATATTTGGAGTAGTGTGTAAACACGGAAAGCATTTAAGAAACACTGTTTGCCTAACTTTAAGATATCAATAAAACATTTAACTATACGAACTTTTGTTTGGAATGAAGACCGTAAATTTTCTATACGGTAAACTTTGACTCATACACTTGCACAGAAACAGAGAAATATGGGTTTCCTTTGGCGACAAAATCACTACAAATCTTCACTGGGGAAGCCAAAATTTTATTGGTCACCAAAAATATAAATTTTTGGTCGGGTCCATCGAAACAAAATATTTTATGGTGGCCGCGAGGTTTGTTTCTATTAATCAAGGTGCTGCAAATCTTTTTTTTTTTTTTTTTTTGTAATCTGCAATTGAGAGACTTAGAATGACGGTGGTGTAAGTTAATTTTATTAAGAGGTGCTTTTTTTCATTCATATTAAACATGGTTTGAAAGAAAGTTCCGTTTCAAATAAATACACTTTTTACTAAATTTTCGAAGTAAAATTTAAGAACTAAAATAAAAATTTATGGCTGCTGTATTTTATATGTATTAATCGTTTTCGTAAAAATTACTTTACGTGACTTACGCCACTATCACTCTAAGCCCCTCAATTTCTGTCAAGAGTCATAAGAATATTCTTAAAATTTCACTAGTACCTACAAAATAAACTGCCCTTTTTCGGAATAGACGGTTCGCATGTAGATATTTAGTTGAAGAAATTGATTTGAAATAACAGATTGGAAGCGTCATAAAGAGTACTTTGTTCACCGCATGACATGCTCGAAATGATACACCACGTAACAGGTTTTCTCTTTACTGATCACTCTTTACACAGGACAGCACAGTTAAGAGTCTAACAGTGTTAGCGAGTATTCCCAACTGAAATGAAACACGTATAAAAAGATGTGTATGGAATAATTTGGTAACGAGGAGGGGTTCCAAGGCAGCGCGCAGAATAGATCGCTTTGTCGACCGTGACAAGAGGCCGGCGGTGTGTGAAAGGGTTCCCTCGCGGGAAGTAAGACAACCCCCTAGCTCTCTCTACACACGCTCGAAGTCAACAGGCTGCGAGAGTGGATAATCAACCCCCAGACACGTGTCGAATATAAATGCTCTCATTATTTGCTCGTCGCAGATCGCCAGTGGTTGTCCCTCCTCTATGGCTGTGTTTCCCCGAGCGACAATAGATGCGGGCGCTAGGAAAACACTCCCCCCTTCACAATCACCATCCATATCTCGGGTACAAAGGACCCGTGCGACCGCCGACGTCCGGGATTACGAGATCCCACTGCGCATCATTGTTGCAGTCCAGGCGCGAGCCGGGTATTGTCCATGGAGGTGTTTGTATTTGGAGCGGCAATATCCTCGCAGGAGTGAAGCCAGCTCGCGCCATTGTTGCAGTCCACACGCAGGATGAGAACGTATATAGGTACCGCACGGTAACATGATAATATTAAGAGTTGGTAGACGTATATTTACTTTTGAGGCACAGAAACGGGGAAGGCGATATGTCGAACATAACTCGTCCGTCAAACACCTCATCGCCTCTAGGCGCGAAGTACTAGACTATCGTGCAGTGTTTTTGTAGAACGTGTTTTTCAATGGGACTTCAAACGATGACCCTGTTATTTTATTTTTTAAGATATGCGGTAAATACCAATGTAGGTTTCTATTATTTTGTTTCACCGTTACGGCTGCTATTTCCTCAGATACAGCAACGTGGAAAAGTCACTTTTGACGAGCTTGGTAATCACATTTTTTAAACTATTGGACGGCATTTTTAAAAACATGGAGGACACAGGTTGAAGTATTTCTTCTTTTCGTAAATTAACGCACTGTAAACATTTTTAGTAGTTATGCATTAAATAATACTTTCCGTACCACGCTACGGAGCGGCTCTTGTGCCAGGTCCACTAAGTCTAATAATCCTGCTTCAAGCTTGGATCTATTTTCGGACCAACCATGTATCCTTCCGCCAATAATCAAAAGTAACATTACAATGTGAGAAGAAATGTATTGCTCATGCTGAGTTTCTTTGGTATTGTAACGGTTAAAATATTTAAACTGATCCCTTATAAATATTAACGACCCTAATGTTGCAAAAAGAATACAGGTAGGGCCTATACTAATCGTTCTGGAAATGTTTTTTGTCAGTTTCACACGAAACATAAATTAAAAATTTCTAACACGAAAAGTTGGAATTAAGAATCTAATAGAGCAAATAATATACTGGGAAATAAAAGACTTCAGTAAATTACACTTATTTGTAAAAAAAAAAATAACGTGTAATTTAAATATTGGTAAAATATAGTAACACCACACACTTTCAAGACAGTCTTGTATCAAACCTTACTAAAAGTCAGCAGTGCAGAACATTGTATAACATTGTCACAGACACATACATATTATGATGGGTCGCAAACATCAATATTTCGAGTATCGAATCTTAAAATGACTTCTTGCATGCTGGGCAACAGAAAAACATTTAAAAAAATGCAAGTGGTTCTGATTATTTCAGGAAAAATAACAAAATCAACCAAATTGAGTTTTATTTTAAAAAAATATACTGGCGAATATTTTACTGCGCATAAGTACTCTATATTCGTTGCCTGGTGGCAGATAAATCAAGAAGTTACCAGCATAACTAATAATACACTTTCCTCAAAGTGTGTGCGTGCATTTTAACTCTGAAAGATAAAATCCTTTACATTATTTAGGGAATTAAATTAATAATATTGATTCAAACGTATGATACACGAAATATACGTACGATAAGTCAGCTTGCTAAGGAATATGCGAGTACCAAGTTTAATCAAATTTGGGGAAAGAATTTCTGAGATGTCTTCCTATCATAAATATAAAAAATAGACGCGGTTTTCAAAATATTATAAAAGGATGAACGAAAAATGCAAAAGTCAAGTCAGCTTTGTATGAAGTATGTATACCAAGTTTCATATTATTCTGAAAATATTTCATCAGATATGTCATAATAAGCAAAAATTGTAAAATTAGCTACCAACACTAAATTATAAACACAAAATGAACGAATTACACAGAAGTACAATTAACTTTGTATGCAGTATATGTGTATCAAATTTGATAATACTTACAAAAATATTTCTTAGGAAATGTATTCCCATACTAAAAATATGAAAATGGCTGCCGTTTTTTTATATGACCACGGGGTGAACGAAATACGCAAAAGTCAAGTCAGTTGTGTGTGCAGTACCAGGTTTAGTGAAATTCAGAAAATTATTTCCAACGATATGTAACGTTATCTTAAAAATAAAAAATGGACGCCATTTTGAAAATATGAACACAGGATCACTAAATACACAAAAGTTGTATGTAGTATATCTGTACCATGTTTGTTGAAATTCTGAACAATTATTGCTAAGATATGTAACACTATGATTAATTTATAAAAATTACCGCCATTTTGAAAATATGATCACAGGATGAACTAGATACACAAAAGTCAAGCCAGCTTCATATACGTGTACCAAGTATGGTGAAATTCTGAAAAAAATATTTCCTACGATATGAAGTACTGTGCTAAAAATACATAAATATCCACCATTTTAAAAAATATGAACACAGAATGAATGAAAAACACAATATTCCAGACATATTTGTGTGTAGTAAATGTGTACTAAGTTTGGTGAAATTTTGAAGAATTGTTTAGGTAGAAGGCACGCACATGGACACACACACATACGTACATATACTCGCACAGACACACACACAGACACCAAGATATTCTCACAAGCCTACTATTTCCTTCGAAAAGTAGGCTAGTAATAAATCGTTCGTCCGGAAGAAGACAGTTATAACTCAAATATTGCTAATTATTAGATAGCTGTATGTACTAACTCTAAAAACTGAGTTATTTCATGGGCAAGAGTGTTATAACTGTAAGTACAGTTGTGCACGCTAAATAGCTCTTCAGTCAACTGTCCCAAGTCGCATGTCGCACAACTGGAAAGTGCAAGAAAGTTATATGTCAGTTTGTGCCGGTTTGTCGTGAAGTGGAGGCCTGTTTGTTTGCACCGTCGGAACATACAGAAGAAGAATCGACATACATTCCTAAACGCAAGAAACAGCAAACCATCCCTAACACATTAAAAAGAGCTAGATCTTCAGCTCAAACTTCTAATAGTATAAAAGAATACATCATTTCATTCTTCCATATTATTTCCCCTATATGGAGTCTTCAAAATTTCTCTCCTTTGCAAACACTTACTTTGC